>CAKAEH010001659.1:0-198309 GCA_916381525.1 Cercopithifilaria johnstoni | reverse complement strand
ATAATATAATAATATAATGTAATATAATATAATATAATATAATATATAATAATATTATACTGTTCCTTGTTTAACTATCTCTTTGAGTAGGAAAGAAAATATATCAGAACTGTTTTACAGGGTTCGTAAATAAGTAAATTTTTCAACTTGACGAACAATGCGATTGATTAAAAACTCTTTTAGTGAGATTTATCGAATTAGCATAATTGTTTTATCATTATGTTCGATTGGTTTGTTCGTGTGAAATTTTTTTTGGAAAACTGGATTTTTCAGTGTATCTTCTACATTATTTACGTCGACAGCAGCAGCAGCAGTAGCGGCAGCATCAAATTCAGCCGTGTTGACACCAATTACAGAAATGATACGAATATTGCAACAAGCGCATATGTTCAATTCACAAAGACACAATAGTACTGGTAGCGTCCAGCGTGGTTTTAGCTTGTTGCAACTTATGCAAGAACAAACTAATGTTGGAAAATGAAAGTGTCTTAATAATTTTTGATTTCTTCAAATTCATTAATTCTTAAGCTACACTTTCGGAAGCATAAAGTTGCTTTTTAGATTTTGTAGAATTAGGATTTCTAATTTATTTTTCAAAACTGGAAACTTTTTAGATAAGTTCGAAAGTTCCCGGTGGTTTCTTATGTTAGTTGCTTTCATTTAAACTATTCTTCTATAATTTTTCGGAACGGAGTTATTTTATCAAAGGGAAAGAAGTATTCCAGGATTTGAAATTTCTAATATGCATAAATTGAAATTTGAGTACACTTTTCTTTTTTTAAACTGTGGATAATTTTTATTTTTGTTTAGAAACGACCACTTGCTGTGTATTCTCGATTGTGTCTTATTTCTTTTCATGTTTTGTTCCATCCGCCGTCATTCTTCTCAATTCTTCCTTACATGTTGTCTTAGTTCTTACCAAGATTGAATTGGATTATTAGCTTCTAAATTCTTTTATTTATAAGAATGCTTGAAATTCTTTAAGTTTTAAGGAGATAAAACTTACAAATGTGACGCTCAATTAAAGTATAACATGAGTCGTGTTAAATGTGTTCGCATTTCGAATGAGTAAATTCGAAATAATATTTATTCAAGGAGATAGTCGGCGCTGTCAATGATTACACCGTCGTTTTTTCCACTTTTTTTAATTGTCGAATTTTCTCTAAGATCTATGTCATTTGTCTCCTACACTGACATTTGCGTAGTTATCTTTCAAAAGGGTATTCCTGAGAGCCCAATTTTGCTATTTCTTATTTTTTTTTACATTTTAACGACAGATTTGTCCACCCTGGTGATGATTGATAATGATACATTTTATGTTCATAAAAGCGTGTGTGTGTGTATGTGTGTGTGTGTGTGTATGTATGTATGTATGTATGTATGTATGTATGTGTGTATATGTTTTGCGTTTTTGTACAACAGAAATCTCGCTGCTACGGTGCAATGTCCACTTGTTCTCTGCTTTTATTGAAATTTAATTTTAACGAAGCGAGTGTAATTATTCAACAGTCTGACAAGAAAATTATATTTTTCTGTGATTTTTTTTGATTTGATTAAATTGTTCAAATAATGCATTTGTTCACGAATTGTACGTAATTGTTGTTACATTACATGCTTTTCGGTGTAACTTCAAATACGTGGAACTGTTGGTGGAAGATGAAGTGTGGAAGTGCTGTTTATGGGATGAACTTCATTATTGTATAGCGCCGTAACAGCATTCGGAATAAACATGCTAATAAGTGATTGCAAAATTCACAGATCCGATATGATTATCCAATTATATGATAACAATTTGAGTCATATTAGTTATTGACAAGATTTTGTCTTTATCAAAAAATAGTAATGATGGGGTAGGTGGATGATGTTCACCTTTTACCAATCGCATATTTTATCAATCTTGCGTTTGCTGGTTTTTTTTTCTCAGGCAAAGTCTGAGTGTCTCTTGTAGGGAAATACTAATCGATAATTCAAATGAGGGAAATCGACTGCATTGTCAAATGCTGAGGGAGAAAAGAAATATGAAATTATTTCAAGCTTAATGGGATTGGTCAATTCTTTGAATGATTGATATGCATAATAGCTTATTAGAGATTCAATCGAGTCGGGCACACTTCAGATTTTTCAATATCCGAATCTACTCTATTGCGATAGTTAATGATAATGAATGCAATGGTAAAAATGATGGGCGTGAAGATGTTTCATATGTTTCAAAACATAGATGCTAATGCTAAATAGCATCAACTATGGACAAATCCCCCGTCTAATGTCCATGAGTGATGCTACTGATTGTAATAATTTTGTTTGAGAGGATATAATAGTGTCAAATATTGATGAAACAGTTTGAATTGAACTTCGGGGAAGTAGGTAGTACTTTAGCAAAAATGTGATTTCTGTTAAGACACAACTAGATGTAAATTACATATCCAAACGTCTCCATCGGATATGATTTTGAAATTGATGACTATTGATGGAATTTGAAATTGGCGGAACTGCGAAATTTTGTTCCACGTACGCACTAATGAAGACGTTACATTTGGTAGTCATAATGTACCTTTGTGACATTGTTGTAGAGATGTAGTGAAATAGTGTCATCTGATTAGGAGAAAACATTGATAGCCGATATCTAAAGCTACGTGTAGACGCACTTTACAAGTTTTATCTTTTCTTTTAATTTTCATAATTTGTAACTTGAGAATCATATTGTTAAACGGAAAATTTACACACACCGCCTTTACATTTGATACTAAGTGACGAGAAATGATTAGAATCCAAAACTCATCTACCAGAACTACCAGAAATTCGAAGTTTCATGTTTATCAAAAATGTTATAATTTGATCTGAGCATTGAATTAGAGATGTAGTGAAATAGTGTCATCTGATGAAATAGGGGAAAACAAAAAAATAGTGTCATCTGATGAAAAGAAGAAATATGAAACTTCGAATTTTTTTGATAAATATGAAACTTTGAGGTAAGTTAGTTTTTTACAACTATGACATTGCTTAATTTTGAAGACAAATCACAGATAATCTGGTAATTATGCATTAATCGACAATATCTATATAACTATTTTCAAAGAGACTGTTGGTGAAGCTGAATTCTGAAATATGATTTAAACAAATAATAGACGCAAATCAGAAAAAATCAAAAACTTAAATCAGACAAACAAACATACCATTCATATTGTGATCGGTCTGGTCTAGCATGCTGGATTTCTCCGGCGAATAATATTTCCTTTCTGTCTTGTTTTCCATATCTATGATATAGATCGATTTGTATTAATTGATCTGCCATTGATTTCGAAATATTCAACTTCATTTAAAATTTTCTCTCACAAATATGTCGTTAAATAGTTGAGCTTATGAATACTAAGCATTGCAATATTATTGCAGTCATCGATGCAAAATTATCAAGGAATGCTTAAAATATTTTCGTTCTATTTCACTGTAATTAAGTTCTTATTGAATTCCTTATTGGATCGAGCACAATTTTACAAACTTACTTTCAAGATGTAATGCTTTCAACGTATGAGTAGGTTGTTTCGACATTTCTGCACTGATGTTGCATGAAGCTGCAACTCTCAAAGACTAAAAAAACGTATAAAAGGTCGAAAACTGAGTAGTCCTACAAGGATTTTTTAACTTTAGTAAAATTAAAAACAATAAATACTATGAAGTTTCCTTAATTTTAATAAGATTAAGATACCAGAACTTTTTGAAATAAGTCAAATGAGGATGGAATACCTACTGCATCAGGTATAAATATATTCATCTGATGCATGCAAGTTGCAAATAAGTCTGAATGAAGACCCCAACTATCTTCGAAATAGTTATCATCAAAAATGAAGTCGCTCAAGCTATCTTTTCTATGTTGGTTGACCATTTCTTCGGGATGGGTCACATCGATTGACTGCAAACAACTGATTTAAATTAAATCTACCTATCCTCAGAATTCACTTTATTAAGTCTTTCCTATCTCTAACTCATTCCATTCATTATAAGCGTGATTTACCACTCAAATCATCCATGGAAACTGTAACTTGGAACTTACTTTTGTAAAGTTGAGGGCGATGGATTGTTTATTTGCATAAACTTTAACTTTGGTCATTGGAAGTGCGTTTACATGTGTCTCCTGCTCTACGGCGGTATTTTCTTCCACATCTGTTATTTCAGCTCTTTCATGATTCAGGCTACTGTCCTTAACATGTAACTTGGTTAAAAAATCAAATAAATAAGAAATATGAACTCATTTTTTTCCCTCTCCCGACCGAGGTTTTCTGGATTTGGGTGTGAATGATCTAAAAATTCCAAGCAAAGCATGAATTAAATACCAATGTGCGATGTCGTTTATTATCAAGATTTCCCTTCGGATGAAAGGATAAGAATGGGAATGTAAATGAGAATATTCCTTCGATTCTTTTTAACAGCTTCCCGAAAAGTTGATCCGCATTCCCTGCAAATCAATACATTAATTTGGAAGAAAAGATGCAATAGAGAGAAAGATTCTTTGTTTTTATAAATTTCACTATATTTTTGATTCAAATTTAATGTGATAATTGAGATAAATTCAAATTTGGAAATCCAATTCACAAAAAGATAATGAGATTCGGCTGCATAATATGCTGTGATAGTAATTAAGTAGTGGTAGTAACAAGAAGTAATCTATGACAGAGGACTGGATGGCAATGGGGAGTAATGTTGGATACGGAAAAAATGAGTAAAAGATGAAAATCTGTTCAACTAAAATGGAGTGTCTCATATTCGATCTATTCAAATTCGTAGTAATAAACAGGCTGAGCAATTCATCGGAAACGATACTTTCATATTAGTGTTAGATAAATTTGCATACAATGCAATCATTGGATGGGAAAATGAAAAAAGGATATAAAAAATACAAATGGACCATTATTTTCTCCGATCTATCATAAAATTTCATTTTAATTAAGCCAAATTCTATTTTGAAAAATAAGTTAGAAAAATTTCCTTCTATGTTATTTTCGTGAATGTTTATAAGAGAATAAATATTATATATTGTGGAAATTATAAGTCATTTCAAATGATTCATTCATTGTACAACAAACAATATTAGCTATAAAATGTTGATAGAGATTGGAATTACAACGGATTACAGTTACTAAATGATATCAACGCATGATAGCTCTACTCTATCATTGTAATAGAAGTTAGAAATAGTGATAATAGAATAGAAATTCAGTTTCAATTCTTCCCCATAGAATTCAATGCTGATTTATTTTTTTTGAAATAGTATAATGGATAGAATCTATTAACAGCGATTTTAAAGAGTAAAATGAATTTGGCATGAAATGAGAACTATATGAGATCAATAATTATTGGCATATGTAGGAACAGTTCACGGTTGATGTTATTATAAACAAATAAAAAAGATTAAAACGATAGTGCAATGTTTTAAAATAACAAATAGATTTATATACGATACAGGTTGACTCAAATCGTCTAGTTGTTGTTCAATATATGAGTGAATCATTGATGAATTTCAGAACATTACTTGTTACGGAAAATGATAGAAGTTCCGAAAGAATGCATAGATGGTGTCGGCAGTACATTGGTGCTAAGATGGTGTAATTTCTGATGTGTTTCAGATGTCACATTGAAATGATTTTGTTTCTTTCAATCTTAACTGAATTAAATTACTCATTTCAAAATGTTTGAAATAGTGATACATATTCTTATGAAGTAATAACATTTAGTACAAGTTAAATGCGCTTTCGCTTTTTAATACAATATATGCTCATCAGATGAATAAATAAGAAAGGAGAATTATTATTATTATTATGCAGGTTGTAGCATAATAATTAGACTTGAAAATGATAGCTATTAGCTTTCATAACAACGACAAGCATCATTTGTTGTATTTAATTGTAACTGTAATAGCTTGGTCAATTGGTCATTTATTTTCATTTCTTTTTTTCTATCTCTAAAAATTGTGTGCAGCAATTACAATTTTGCAAAAGCTTAAAGGTTCGACAACGAAAACTGTCAGGAAAACAGTTTAATATTTAGCTGATGTTATTGATAGTGCTACTGCTGTATTGAAATTAATAATCAATAAATATTGGGATCAATAATCAGTACAATGGATTATTGATAATATGAATGGTAACGATTTTATTAACATGATAAGTGAAAGATCGTTTGTGAATGCAACAAACATGTTATTTTATTTTTAGAAAATTGTTCATTTGAAAAAATAATGGCCAGGAAAGCAAAGATTTTTTCGATTTTGGCCTAGAATGCATATTTCTAAAAGACCATATATGTGTAAGAAGCAACAAAATAAAATCGCTTGAGTTCCCTAAATTCTTGATTAAGGAAAATAGCAAAGAATATGTGGACATACAAAAATTTGCTATGATTCTTTTTAACCAATCCCATATAAGTCGTCCTTTACATTTTCTTCGAATTTGGGCTACTTTGCTGTTACTCTTATCACGCATAATGACATCAGCGTAACCAAAAAGCAATTCAGATAGTTATAGATAATCTTGAATGAAAGTTTTAAACATATCAAATCGAAATAATCAATCGATCTAAACCCTTCATTTGCAATTCCAATTTAACAAAACATTAGTAAGCTAATCGATGAGACGTAGGAAAAAAGACTAAACGTTTGATCTATACAAATTGTTAAGATTTTTGTCATATCCAATTGGCCGAACTTAAAAATTTTGTGCTACCTTCTATTAAAATATTAATCAAATTAACTAATGTAAGCTAATGAAGCAAATTAATTTCTTCCACATATAGAATAACACTTTAATAAACTTTTTTAAACTGCTGAAATGACAACATTTTCAGGCTCTTAAATTGATAATGGCTTGGTCCCAGTGACTTATTCCATTCAATTAGCATCTGTATCGAGTCATTTCTCGAAATTTTGGGCGCACTACTTATATAAGGATTAATGAAATTTCTTATAGTCCGCACTACTCATAAGAATTAACCAAAGTCGAGAAATTAAAACCAAAAATGAACGCAAATGCATGTAAAAGAATAAAATTATAGTCTTCTATATAACCTACTAAAACATCTTCATCGGAAATTTGCAACTTTACTCGCCACATATTTTCTTTGGACATAAATATCCACAATAGTCGTTTTTCGATCTAACTTCGGAGGAAAAAGCGCGTGCCACCCAATCTTCACTGCAACAATTTTAGTGAGAGTTTGACCTTTGAACACAATACAATATACAAGATTTTTCCATAATTATCAGTAGACTATCAACATAGCTATATCACCAAGAACAATTGCCGCTCAGCATTATCAGGCCAAGGAGAAGTTATACAAATGATGATATTCCTTTAAAAAGTAAGTAAATAGTATGAAAAATTCTTTTTAAATTTGTATATTAAAAATGGAATTTAGCAAGAAGATTATCAGTAATCTACATTATAAGTAACATTTCTAGTAAAAATAAAATGAGTGGACAATAGCTATCTATCGAAACATACTTGCTAATGTCTTCAATATAATTCTGATATTGTTGGACATTTCTTATCTATAACCTATTCCAAATTCGAGACTATTATAACTTCTCCTTTCCATAAAGATTCGAAAGCTGGAGAGAAAGTGAATGAAAATATATTCGATTCAATCATCAAATATGTTAAGGAGAAGTTGTACTAATGACGAAGAAAAGTGGAAGAGGTAAGCGATAGAAGAAAATTGATGTAATTCAATTTAAATTTCAATTCGTTTAAAACTAATTAAGTGATTGCCTTTAAATCAAAGCTTATGATCGTTAACAATACATCGTTAGTGGATATATCTGCATACTTCAAGCTAAGAATACGAAACATCTGAGAATTCAAATAAGCGAAGAAAACTTCAGCGCTTAACTAAAACCAAAGGTTGACATTATAGCTTTCATATAATTATAATTTACCGTATAACGGACGAGGAATTTTTGGAAATGAAATTAATTAACTGTTACCGAAGTATTCAATCAGTAACATTGCAAAACAAGTTTGACCAAGTATCTCAACAATTAGTATCAGTACAATACAGTATAATTAATTTTGTACGAATTGATATGGTAACTATATGCAATGGAAGAAACGAATAGATAAGACGACAATCAACCAGCGGTATAATATCGGTATAATATCATATCTGATGTCACAGAAAGTAATTATACTTTATCAAAAAACGACTAAATACATCATCCTGAAACTTAAAATTAAAGGAGAAAGAAAGAATAAGATAAATGGACAGTTCATGATATTGTTTAACAATATCATGAACTGTCCACATATCTTATTCAGGAAGCAATCTTTCAGAAGAATCTACTTAGATTGTCTGTTTTTATAGCTGAAGCACGGAAGTCAATATAGGTGTGAACATCTGCACTACTCGACTACAAAACAAGATTTAAGTTGAATTCGCAACTTCCTTTTTGGATAAATAAGTTGCATAAGATAGCCGTGTTTATACACATACTGAATGTAAAATGTTTTTGTTATCAGTGTTACTTGATTTACGGGCGGGGTTGTCTATTACATTTTGCGATGCTCTTACGCTGATTTTTTGACTTATGGCTTTAGTATGTAACATTCCCAAATTCGAATTTACTTGCTAAGATTTGGCTGTTGATTTTGATTTTGGATTTTCCAATTCCAGTTTAATTTTAGTATGATAAAATGAAGAGTAGTGAGAATCCAGCAGAAATGGAAGCAGTAGCAAGCGAGAGACATCCCACAAACGGTAAAAAGGAAGTAATGGCGAGGAATATGGATTCGTTCCAAGGATGGGTTACCACGAGTTCGTCCTGGTTTCGATCCGCTAAAGAAAAGGTGGCATATTTCGTTCATTTGATTTATTTTATTCATATCTCTATTATCTTTATCGTGTCAGAAAGGAGCAAGGTAAGTATCACATGATGCACTGACTGTCCTGTATTCTTAAGTTTTATATTTTTTTAGTTTTATAATTTCTTCCATAGTGTGTAAAATTCTGTGGCGTCTTAAAATTATTCAGATGTTAGAACTTTTTTTAAAATATTCGCAGTCCTATCAAATTTTATTTCCAGTGACGAATTTTGCACTCTTATCGTATTAAATCAAAGTTTGACAAACGGACGAGTAAATCAAAAATTGGAGTAGCTCTCCGACGCCTCCGTAGCATTCTTTGTTTTATTCAGAAGCTACAAGATCAACATAGCTGCTGCTCGAACTTCTTCTGTTCTTGTCTTCAAGTTCTTGTATATAGCTGATAGTATCACTGAGTATAAGATCAGAAGGGTTGTCGGAAAATCTGAGAAAATTGTTTTATTATCAAAACAATGACGAAATGAGAGAGCTTATTTTATACAGTTATTGATAGTTAACTTTCAGACTTATGCAACATTTGAATTGGTTAAGAAGGATTTAACTGAGTTTACTGATGTGGTAACCAGTGAAGCAAGCGCATTAGCAAGTACTACTGTTGAAAATGTCAAGCAGAAGGCGTACAACTTACAGCAGATTATCAGCTTGGAAGAAGAGAATGATAAACAGAATAAAGAGAAGAGCAGAGAAATGGAAAGTAGCGCAAATAAAGTGAGTTCTTAGTTGCAAGTGAGATTTTTGTAAAATACAACTGATTAAAACTGAAAAGCAATTAGTATCGTGCAAAAGAGTCATGACCTTTCCTGCAGCGACTCAAGTAAATTTACAAGTCTTTACTTAATTGAGTCAAGTTTAATTTTGTTTTGTTTACTAGTGATCTTTTCAATAAGTGTTCCATCCCTTTCTACGGATGTAATTCTAAATACTTTGTTTTTATAATGGGTACCATTCTTAATATTGGTTGACGCTGACAGTCGAGTTTTGAAATGTATTCTCAGTTTATAGTTCTCAATTTTAATCCAGGTTCATGAAGCAACTTCCTTTAGACCGAACAATCGAGCTCGACATCTGTTGGTTGGGCATCAAGGCTACCTTCAGTACCTACTATAACAGATAATTCATGGATCAAAGTCGTAGTTGATAGAGTGAAAAATATGGCTCAGGAAAATACGGCTGAGGGCGAGGATGAATTCACCGAAAGCATTTATCCACAGATGAAATCTATAAACAGAAACGATTTGCCCCATGTAATTTTCTAGAACCTTCCAAGTTTATAAAAATTTGACTTTGAGGCAACTATTTTCATACTGAGCATTACTTCATATTTCATGACACCTTGCGTTTTAGTACCTTTTAAAATTTGTTTGTGTCCATAAAAAGGGATAACCTCCAGTTGAGCGGCGATTGATGAAAAAAATCTCGGAATTTCAGTGCAGTTAATTCAAGCTAGTTATTTTATCTTTTATCAAGTTGCCGGTTTTGCAGCATATCCTGTATGAAATTCAGACAAATCCAGAGACATATATAAAACTCCCAGAAGGCGATAAGGAATTATTCAAAATGTGGTGCGATGATTTCAAATTGACTGAATATGATAGCGAAATCAATGCTTTGCTTGCTAATTGTCCTCGAATGAGGGCTTTATATCAAGAAATGGTAATTATAGGAAGCATTTTCTAATCGTAATAGCTTGAACAGTTTTCTGTGAACTTAGACTGTTGTTGGTCAGGTTCTGAGCGAGGAATTCCCCAAAATTTATGCGTAATTTTTATAGTACATGAAATTTATTATTTTGAATAATTGGAAGCACTTTATATTGATGATGACTTAATTAGCGAAGAGATATGATGAACTATTATTATCACTGCAATTTGTTCCCATCTAATTTCATGCAATGATCAAGAAATAGTTTAATCACTTATTTAAACTGCAAGATTAATTCGATAATGTTTATCTTAGATGGAAAAATATCGCTGAAGTATCAGACGTAATAGTCATGAAAAACGTATTTAAGGATTCACATCATGTTCCTCTTAATCAAATGAAATAGCTAGGAGGATTAATGTAAGAAATTAAGGTGCCTGAAAAAATTGAGAGTGTGGTTTTTTGGGCAAGGTACTTTTATAAAGTTCATCAAATGGAATTGCTGGTTCGAAATAAAGCTGATATCGAAAAACAACTATTACAAGATGATAAAAACGGAACCACACAAGGCCAAAAGCGAACGATAGATTTCGCAAAAAAAAGATCATGTTAGTTTCCTAATTATCCATTACCACATTTA
Organism: Cercopithifilaria johnstoni; assembly: GCA_916381525.1. Taxonomy (NCBI): domain Eukaryota; kingdom Metazoa; phylum Nematoda; class Chromadorea; order Rhabditida; family Onchocercidae; genus Cercopithifilaria; species Cercopithifilaria johnstoni. Next base: position 187,161 of record CAKAEH010001659.1, on the reverse strand, counting down.
GTACACCTACTAAGATGTTCGTACTCTTGAAGTTTTTTACAGTAAAGTAATTTCTCGTTATATACTGAAGCAGCTTTTTTGAGATAAAGCAATAATGAGTAAAATTAGATGATTAATAAAGTTGTATTTCCTTACACCACTTTGCCATTTATATTGAACTATTCCTGCATAGTGCTTATTCTTTCTTTTTTTATTATCTACTAATGGGAATAATCCGATATATGTTGAACATATTTCCACTTATGATTTTCCAATTTTTTTGTTATTTTAAACCTTACAGTTTGTGATAGGAGTGAAAGCTGTCGTAGTATAAATATGGAGCCGACACGAAGTCAGAACAGTCCAGATAGACGATCAATAGTGGATGAAAGCTGGAGTCTCTGTTCCAGTACAAATGTTGACATACAGGTATATTACAACCATTTCATTTATATATACAGTAGGACTGTAACTTCGTCTCTGCTATCGTTATTTTCTTCGCTTTATAAACTTTTCGTTATTTTCATCACTATCAAGGTTTTTCTTTTCTTTTCAGCTTTAAAGATGTAACTTTATATCTGATACTGTAGGAATTGCATGATGAAGATGGCCCACGGACGCCGAAAGCTGATTCAAATAATTCATCTAGCAAAAGCGATGGGTGGATTAATTGGGATGAATAAAAATTTAGTTAATGGCTTTCTTCATGTATATATTTCCATCCAATTCATTATTGCTTTCATCCCACTCTCCGCTTTCTATAGTATTCTCTTTAGATTATTTTTAGGTGAATGATCTGATCGGAAAATAAAAATTCTATTCTTATCGGTCCCTTGATCGTTTAACGTAATCTTATTTGTTGAAATAATATTTCGTTACACTTTGTTAAAGTACTTAAAGCTCGAAAGTTCTGCAATTCCAGTTATTTTATTACTGTTTTGCTACGCTTGAAAATCTCAATGTCTGAGATCATTTTTCCTCATTTACTTTACAGACAAAGACTAATTCCTTAATTTCCCATAACTGCTTCCTGTATATTTCCGTAAAACGGTCCTCTTTTCACTGGTTTTTTAAACAGTTTCATATATTGTTTTTGTTACATTACTGGTGAAATATTTAACTTTTGTTTATAGTTTTCGTAACGGTATTTCGCAACTGCACATTTAAACCAGATTCTTTCCAGAAAGTGACTTATTTTATCACAGTATTTGTTTTAGTATAGGTAAGCGCATTAAATTGCATTTCTACACACTGATGTCTGAAGATGTACTTTTGCGCTAATGAATTTGAATTTTTTAGAGATTTCATTATTTCTTGGAGAAAGGTGAAGTTTGAACTTTCTATTAAAACATCAGCGTCATAATCATTACAGTATCGGAAGCTGCATATTTTTTAATACCAGTAATAAATGAGGGACAAGTGTAGTATTTACTAATTGTCACCATAAAAAGCTATGTCGGGACATATTGGAAGTATGGATTGCAGTTTCTTAGGATCTAAAAATCGATCTATTTCGAGTTCAAAATTTGAATGCGTGGATATCTAAAAGTTATGAAGTATTTTTGCATGGGATTAGTCTCTCAAGAATTCCTACTAAACTTTCTACTAGAATTCCTACTAAAATTTCCCCACATTCGAAATTTCCAAGAGTCCACAAGATTCCCTTGATCACATTCAGATTAAAGATTGTGAAATAAAACCATATTTTATCCTAAATGTCTTTATTCAGGAAATAGTTATTTAAACAGACCAAATATATTCATGGCATATCTCCTTTACATATGTAAGAAGATCTGACGGTAATGTATTTTTAGATTACGTTCGTTGACCAATGAGTAAATCACTATAAAATTCAGAGGCGAAAGAATGATTAAATCATTATAAAATTCAGGGGCGAAAGAATGATCACGTCTCCCATACATTTTACTAATGGAAAAATTTCGAAATCATAGGAATCACAAGTCAAACAGCCTATTCTGGTGGTTCTAGAAATTATTATATTGTTCTCGCTATCGACTGTATTTCGGATTTTGAGGTTATTTTAGTGCTCTGACGAGTGACAACTCGGAATCTGGTATTAGAATGCAATATGACTAATAACAGATGCAATCTGTATTTTAAATACATATTTTGAACAGCAAATGAAAAAATGATGCGAAAAAAAAATGCGGGGAAGTTGTATTTTCTCGAGTCTTCAGAAAACAAAGTTTTTATTATCCCGTTATTTAGGTGGATTCTGAAACTGCTACCGCTGGATTTTTCAATATAATGATAACAGAATCGCCTCGAAGAAACATTTTTGTGATGAAACGATCCTTCGCGACGGGCTTCGCCTTCTTCTTCCCTTTTCCCGTCTTTGGTAACTCTGTCCACATTTCTTTAACATTTTCCAGAACCATATTACAGTGCCTAGAAGAAGCATAAATCAGTAATTAGTATTCCTCATAAATATAAGGGGAGATTAAAATACTGTGACATAGTTTATATATTTCGTTTTCAAATAGCTACTCTTCTGAGAAGCAAGTAGAGCTACGGAATGATAACCTAAAATTTATGACGTTGTTTTCGTTATGACTGTTAGCGTGGATAATAAAAATCGTAAAGAATAAATAATAATTAATGGACCTATCGAAAGCTTTCACACGACCAAGTAATTTCTTGTTGTTTCTGCAGTTGATCAGGACTTGCGCGTTATTTTTTACTGACTGTGTAAGCACAGAAAGTGGACCAACATTGAATTCCTCCTGTTCTTTCGCTGCTAATTCTTCTTGAGTCATTTCAGATCGAGGCTTTGCTAACCTAAAACACTGCCATATATATGCTGTCCTCGTAGACAACTAGAAAGTGCAACTAATTGGAATTAAAACTTACGTGGCCATTTCCTTGAATAAAATGCGATTGTGACACAGAATAAATTCGCCAGAAATAAAGCTAAAATCAAAAACTGCATGGGTGAATGAAATATCAAACGATATGCTGCAATATATCAACAATGCTGAACGATGAGTGCTTTAAGATGAAATCATACCAATATAGTAAAGTTCAATTCCGGATGAAATTTCACAGCTCATGCAAGTGATGATCATATCAACTACCACTTTGATAGGATTAATGAACAATCATGAAAGCAACGTACTCTTACTGAAACTTTCTGAAGCCCAGAAAAAGTGCTGGATTTATAATAGTTATAAGATAGATTTCTTTCGACTTTCGTGGCAACATTCAAACTGTTACTTCTCATATCAGCACATAACTTTAAACCCTTTGCTGTCTCAGAAGTCAAGCTAAGAAAACTTGTAAAATTCAATGGAATAAGCCGATAAACAATTTGTCGCGAAACAATCCATCTCCTCATTTAATAACCCTAAACTTCAACTCCAAGCATCTGTGAAGGTCAAAGCGTGCTTTGGAGTGCTGCACAGGATTTACCGGACTGCTTGGGGACCGTAATTAGTAAGTTCCTGCTATTATGAAAACTGCGTTTCATTCGGGTGTTTTGGGTGTGATGATATTCATTTGGGTGGGAGTGGGTACCCTAGAGTAGTGTTGAATAGCTGGGGAAGGGGAACAGAATGCAGGATTGAAATGCTGTTTGAGTTTGCAGTACAGTAATGAACAATATCACTTAAGGAATTGTTAAACATTATTCTCCCTAAATATTTTTTGCAATATTCATATGGATGAACAGAATATTCTGGTTAGGAATTATTGCAGATACGGGTGGATGCTATAATTTAGATTCTCTTGTATATTATCTTGTTATTTGCAAACTTATAAATAATGGCCTGATTTTTGTTCAGTGTGGTAAAGGTCATGCAAAAATGTTTCAGGTGGAAATGGTGACTACTGAACATCAGAAAGAAGGTGCTATATTAGCATCCTTTGCAACTCTGTCTATCATACAGTTAATCAAGGATGCACAGCAGAAGCACGGATTACGTCATGGGGATTATCAAAGATATCGGTTTGCTATTTCCTTCTCCACTTTAACTTCTTAGTTAAGTTTAACTTCTTAGTGGTAAAAACATCTTATAGTTTAAATGCACATGAATTCCTATCAGTTTTCATCGTTATCAGAGAACATAAGCATTTCCTATGCATTATAGAAAAATGCGCATTTTTTTGCCTTGCGATGTATATTTACATTGGCACCTAATACTGTGCTGCTAAAAGCAATATTTTTATCGGAAAATATTGTTGCAAGTTAACTTTTTTATCACTTTCAGAGGTTACTGTGCTCGCCGTGTTCGAAGGATTCGAAAATCACTGGGATTCACTCATATACATAAAGGCGTTTTGAAACACGCTGCAAAGTTCATTCCAAGGAAACTAGCACTTGATATTGTTACCGAAGAAAGGTATAGTAGGATTTTTGAATGTTTTGTGAGGCGTATTTATGTAACTATGGCAATACATTTTTGTGCATAATAATAATAAAATCAAAGTCAGGTTTTTGCAAATAGCAGTTTTTGATGCTGAAAGAAATTGGTCGTACGCAATTCAACTAAAACAAGAGGCTGGTGAAGATACGCATTCAAGAAAACGTTTTCATATGATTGGAAAACTACGAAGAGCAGTGAAGCATGCATCGAATCTTGAAAGTATCATCAAAAGTTGTGAGCGTGTTCGTTTTTTATGTTTCAAAATGGTTTCTTCATGCTTTGTTCTGATATCCAAAATAGGATAAGATGTATAAAATTGAATTTCAGAGACAGCTTGAAATTCTGAAATTATTGTAAGGGATAATTTAAAAAACGGCGAAATGTTTAAGGTAGACGGGGTGACGAGATTAGAATCGCAAGCATATAATTCGTGGATGCATGGTTGTCTTCGTTTTGAACTGAAGGAGTGGAAAGGAGCCTTGGAGTGTTTCAGAACTGCCAAGTAGTTTTTTCATAATACAATTTGAAGAACTTTTTAAGTTTCAGAGATGATTTATTTTTCATTGCTGTTGATAGGACTCGTTCACTTTTGACTGAATTCTGGTAGTTAATTATTAATTTCGGAGTTCAGTCAAAAGCGAACTCTTGCAAAGTCTTGCAAATTTTGCAAAATTCTTGCAAAGTATTAATGATAACGTATTATTAACTTTATTATTAACTTTTATTATTAACTTTTTTTAATTATTAACTTTTTTTAATAAAAAAATTCAGACTTAGTGTGGTTGCTAAACTACCAGTCATTTCAGAAAAATATATGAAAAACTTGCTGCAGTTGTGAAACTACCTGATCTAGTAGAGCTTTACAAAGTGAGGTAAGCTTGTTTGAGTATATATCAAAATCAATTTGGTATGGAAAGAGCAAAATATTTGTTTTCATTTTTCGTATTGTTTCGTAGATGTCGAGAAATACAACCACAGATGCGTTATTGTGAATTCAACTGCGGTGATGATGCAAGCTGTGATGCTACAATGTCCGAGATGATCAATATGAGACTACAGCTGACTGAGGAGGAGGGTGTTTTACAGGAAGATTTTGATGTTAGTTTAAAATTCGTTTACTTCATTCTTCCATATTCGAAGGCAACGAAAATTAGTTTTGTAATTTACGAAATCTTCGAATAAAATATCATATTTACAGAATTGGGCATTTATAATAAAATCTTTATGCTTTTTTCTATTCATGCAGTTAGATGTTTTTAGAAATTAATAGCGGAGCTACGTACGAAAGCTGTCGTACATTATATAAGGGATATTGAGTGGGGTAATGAAAAGGTTGCTGTAACAAACGATAATGTCAAAAACCTTTTACAAGCTCTTGAGCAGTTTGATCATGAGCTTGCCCAAACAACAATTCATGAAGATAAGGTTATTTTTTGCTCTATAGTATTTGGTACTTATTACTCAGCACGCTTAAATACTATAAATTACTCTTTTTCCATTTCCACATTTTAAAATCAACTGTACTAAATGTGTTATGTTTTTAATTATTGCTGGAAAATCAGGCACAAGCATCTAGCTTTTGATTTCTTTTTCGAAAATACTCGAATTATGCGACGTCGCATAATTAGATTATTTCCTAGTCGCTTAAGCAACAATATGTTTCAATTTTAACCATTAGGACAAAACTAGCGTGCTGTCTTATGCATACGATTCGCATTTGTGGAGAATTATTTCATTAAATAGACCAAAAGACTGCAGGTTTTTTTTTGGTGTTATGGGAGTCTAATTCATGAGATCAGTGATGATGACTTACTGTTGTGGTTACCGCGTCACATTCCTTGATAATCAAGATATATTTTGTTTGCGAAGTTCAATATGCTTTCTTGCTTTTCTTGCTATATGCACGTCATCACTAATATATTTGCGTTGCATACATGTGTAGTTGAATTGCTTTCGGAAATTATAAATTGCAAACATAAATTGAATATATGCACTCCAAAAAGCTCATTTTTTTAGATGACTCTTTATGAACAATTGTTGAGCAGAATCCGCGATGTGATACAAATACTGAATGAGGAGCAGAAGAAATTAATTAGTAATGGAACTTACACTGATAGTGCGCAGTATCCGAATCGGCTGACCATTATTTATCTGGAATTTATGCGCCTCAAAAGAACAATTGAACGCTATGTCATGATCATTGCACATACCAAGTAACTATCTGCTTCAACTTGATCATTTTTTTATGTCTTACTGGAATCTCTCAGCTAAGGAAAGCACAGCAGTTCATTCATTCATCATGATAATGTTTGTATGATAATGCTTTAGATATCTAAAGCTGAATAATATCAGAATCATATTTTGCAGTGCAACGTTTTTTAGAAGTAGTCATCGATTAATACTTTCAAAAGTTAAATGGCATGCTTGTAATCGAGTTCCTCTTTTAGGACACAATCAGAAAAGAAAATCAAGCCGCAAGATTTGATTCGTTTATGCGACACAGTGATTGAAAATAGTTGCGAAATTTTGGAACTGCCAGGTGTTGCAACAAATAAAGATTTGGAAATATCATACAAAGCGAAAGCAGAATATTATCGAGCATTCAGGTTCCTTCGTTTCCATAGTTTCATTTTTATAAAATGTCAGTGGGGTTTAGCTTTATGTGTTTGAGCCTACTAGAATCGCTTTTCTTTTTACTCATCGATTTGTTTTTTTTTCTGTTCTTTAAACTGCTGCTTTCGAGATCTCTGCATATTACCGAAGCTTGCTTAGTCTTATTCATTTTTTAAAAAACTTTATTCAGGGTGGTGATAGTTTTGTGTTCCTTTCAACCGTACTCGTTTCCAGATAAAACATGTATTATTCGTTTTCTCTTAAAATGAGGTACTTTTGCGAATATACAGTGTTTTTTTATAATATAAATGGCTTACATTAGCCAATATATCGATGCAATATTATTATTTTTTTATTTAGATGTTTTTGTTTGGCTGAAGCACATGCAGCTTTAGCAAAGTGGAATGAAGCTAATGTTTTATATGACCGGGCTCTAGAGCGCATTTCGACCACTTCACTGCTATTGAAAAATGCGAAAAAAGACGCTTTTATCGTGGAAAAGGAGGTCATTATGATCTTGTTATAATATCTTAGTTCAAAAATTTTGAATTTTGGTTGAGAGAGTTCTAACTTGCCTTGCTACAGTGAATTATGAAAAGGAGGTCATTATGATCTTGTTATAATATCTTAGTTCAAAAATTTTGAATTTTGGTTGAGACAGTTCTAACTTGCCTTGCTACAGTGAATTATGAAAAGGAGGTCATTATGATCTTGTTATAATATCTTAGTTCAAAAATTTTGAATTTTGGTTGAGACAGTTCTAACTTGCCTTGCTACAGTGAATTATGATTGGTCAATTTAAGGATGATTTAAAGAATTTGCATGAGCAAATAACGGCATCAAAATTTGCTACGCAAGCAAATCGTCTTGTTGAAGCTGCAGGTGGCAACAAATGTGATTCAAAACAAGAGATTTTTGATAGCAGGGTGCGCTTTTTGTTAAATTTAAATGAACAAGTATTTCTAAATTCTCTTAATTGTTTGTTGCTCACTGTCAATCAAATTTCTGTTAATGATTCGGGTTAACACATAGCACCATGAATCTGCTGGCACGTTTTATTCATTTCTTTTTGATGAGCTTTGCAATACTTGTGTCAAAAAAGTTTTAAAGCGACAAAAAGTTTTAATAATTTGTGGCTGATAAGTAATACATTATTATAGCTATTATTAGATGTTTTAGCCTCTCATCGATACTTTGAACGAATTTCGTAAAATTACACCGGAGGACCTACATAAAGCGGAACAAAATATTCGCATAATATCAGTGCCTCCTTCATTCATCCCTATGCCGAACAAACCCATGTTCTTTGACTTAGCCTTGAATCATGTAAAGGTCAGTATTTGTCTTTATTATGTGTTAGTATTATTCAAAAATCGTTAAATCTTGCTGGGTTCCTATTCATTTTTGTTGAACTATTTGTTGAGCAGCATATATTTTCAGATGCCTGATCTGGAATCGAAGATCTCTTCTTATGCAATGGACAAGAAGGAAACATCGCAACGCAAAGAAAAAGGAACCAAATCAAAGCAAGATGAACAAGAAGCGAGTCAGCAAGGGATTGGTGGTTTAGTAAAAGGATGGTTTTGGCGGAAATAAGTAATTTTATTGCAATTGTAAAACGAAAGTGTGAATTGTGAACTTAATGATTGAAGTGAATAACTGTTGAAACATCACTTCGTGGATTGGTTAACGCAAATATATTTCCATTACTTGTGCAGGTAAGATGTTATCATCGAAACTCTAATTTAATTATTTGAAATTAATGTTATGCTTTTTCTTTGGACTTTTTGAAAAACATTATTTATTCAAATCGTTTATAAAATGTTGCAACAAATTCGAAAAAAATTATATTAATGTATAATGTCTATGGATTAACAATGTGTTTAGTTGCTGGATTGATTGAAAAGAAACTCATAACCTGAGTTGTGCTCTTTGCTGGAACGTGTTAGAAATGAAAGTCCCCATCTGTTATTTTCTTATCAGTTGTCTTTCATTTCATATTAAATCATTGAGAACTTTTTGCTTATTTCCCATTTTTTTTGTTATACAAGCGCATATGACGTTTCATTTCATTATTGGTGTCAGGAGCTTTATATTTACACATCGCTCCAGAGTTTTTATAGCTTTATAGCTATGTTCAAAATCTGTGTTTTGTAGAATATCAAAAAAGATTGTTTTAGGTGCTCGTGAATTGCTGACATCGTCTTTTGAAGATTGGTTTAAATGTATAATACCGCACTATTTATATTTAATGAGATATGGGCATTCTTCTTCTTTACATTCGAATCTATAACTGTTTCTGTGATAGTCCTATTGTCGAAATTTGCAAAAAAAAGAATGTTTTTTAATACTTGATTTTTTTTTAAATTTTTTTTAATGTTGGAATTCTTTGCTTTCTTTATTAATTTATTTGTTCTCTTTTATGCGTGAAGTATTTCTCTGCATTTGCGCTAATTGTATTGTTACGTCAGTTGAATTCTCTGTCATTTTTTTTTATAAATTGCTTTTTTGAAGTTTCATTGAAATAAATAGTTGAAGAGAAAATAGCAGCATTGATTTTCCTCGTGGGGCGACTGATTTCATCTATACTTTGACTTTTCATTGTTATTTTTCTTTTAGGCGTGCTTTCGGTAATCGTTCAATTTCGGTGGTTTTCTGATTTTTTGTTATTTTTGGACAGGTTGTGAATGATTTGGTATTACTAGTTACTTCTTATGTAGGACGGATTGAGTACATTGGTACAATTTGAAGTTGTTACTAGTTTGATACTTTTTTAACAAAGCAATAGAATTAATTAGATGTAGTTCAGTGATGGTAAAACTGTTGGAGAAGTTAGCGTGTCCAAATTCTGCTGGTGGTCTGTATGTTAAAGCTGTATTTATTGGTTACAAGCGTTTATAGCGGAATCACTACGAGCATACAGCTCTATTGAAAGAGGATGGTATCTATAATAAGGATGAGCTCAGTGGTACGTTGGTAAACGTGCACTTTACACTTGAAACACGCTTAATAAGATCACGGTGAGTGTATTCGCTCTATAATTTATCAGATATAGATTTCTCGATATCGATAATAGGCTCAGTTTTATTCACTTCGATTGTTACTTGTCCCTTACGGTAGGGAAGAGAGGAAGAAAATCATATATTTTGTGAAAGATCGCTCGCACTACTCATTTTTTTGTATCATATTTCGATATGTTCCTCTTCCATGATGTTTTTTACGTGCACGATGACCCATCTGCTCTGTTCGTGGTCCACGTCTGACCACGTTATTGAACATCTTTCCCTGTTTTCTTTATAATCCCGTTTTGCCATATTTTCATCAAATTCAAGCTGAAGTAGTGAATTTTGTTTCAGTCGACAAACAAAGAACCGAATCTAGTCTGTGTTATATGGGCGAGATTGACATGCATGCACGGTAATAGTGGTACATTGCTGGCAAGATTTCATAATCTCTTACCGCAAGCTATGGGAAAACGTATCCGAATAATGCTTTATCCTTCGAATAGATGAATTGTGGTTTTTTCTTGTTATTTGCTTGGCATTAATTTGTAAGAGTATGTTGATATAAATGTTATATCTTCTTGCAACCATAAGCAGTTAATTTTGGTTTCGATTGTTTCTGTTTCAAACGGTTTTATTAAAATTGCAGTCAGAAATTATGACCGACACTGGCTGTGAGATTAGAACAGACAATCGAATATCCAGTAAAATCACAGCACATACGCAATTGCTTGCAACTGATATAGTGTTTAGGGCTATCTGCAGCTGATATTGTAATTTGCATTGTATCAAATGAGTTAATTTCAACGGAAGTGGTGTGGTCAGGTGGCCTGATTCTTCTTTGTATAATATCGAGATCCAACTAATTTGACTGGCAATTCGTTTTCTGTTTTTCCCATATGGTGACAGTACCATTACTTCCACTTTTATGTTATTGCGTCGTGGACCCAGCCACGGGCCGCGCTTTTTTGGCGCTTCGAGGTATGCGAGCGGCTTGACGTGTAGGAGCGAGATCCAGCGGGCGTTATAATCTCTCGCCCGTTAGTTGGTGGTACCAGGGTGGAAGTTTGAAGTAGGCAGAGTATGACGGCGAGGTGGTGGCACGGCAGGGCTTTGAAATTTTCACGGCAACGGGGAAGTCACCCTTAATTAGAAAGCGATAACAGATGCCTAACACAGTTCAGCGATGATTTAAAGAGATTTGATGACTGAACTGGATAGTTGCGATGTGAACAAAACCAGAAAGAAAGAGTATATTTTGCAGAAGTACTGTGGAATGCCTACTGTATCTTGATGTACTTCTATCACCATTTCCATCCATTAAAATACTAGAAATCTTCGATTGTCTTCATCTGCATTTTCATGTTGGCTAAGTTGAGCCTTACGGTTGTTATTGGTGATTTGTTTCTTTTGCGCATTTATAGCTATTTCATTTCAGGCTTTTATTTTCTGTAGCTCAGTAAAATTATAAAATTAAGATCTAAAAATGGCAATGTTTGGCATGGATAACGAAAAGAAGACTCTGCTCGTTCAGGAAGTATATCGAAGGCCGCTTATTTGGAAAGTATGTTTTTTTTTTTTGGTTTCATCAGTTAGCATTCACATATGGTTTTGGAAATTCGTGAAATTTTCGTCTGCCATATTTTAATAGCTTTAAAGAGTATAGATCTTGGCCTTTTCAGGTCACTGATCCCCGATATAGCGATATTCCTGCTCGTTGGCTTGCTTTTGAAGAAATAGCTCATGAATTGAGTGATGATGATTTAGTTTTCACCAGTTAGTTACTTGTTTTATACATTGCATTTATTATGCGGTGAATGTTTTTTAATCATACGATGAGGTTATTTAGTTTCAAATGACTTTATCACTGAGATCAATGATAGACTGATGTATGAAACTGTACGATATGAGGCCTGATATTTTTTGAGCTCTTCTTACTCATACAGGAATAGGGTTTGTAAAATTGGTTAGGGAAAGGCTTTAGATGATGGCAATTTCCAAGAATTCGCCAAAAATTAAGCTGTTTTTAAAGATATTTGATATCTTGATATCTGGGCGCTGAACGGTTACTCGGAAATGTGCTTGTAAAAATCGTAACCTTCAAAGTAGAATCACAGTTCTTGCATCAAGCCTTAGTGAAATAAACAGCGGCAGAATGAAGCATTAGAAATAATCATTCCCAAATTAACTAACCAATCTACAAACAATGCAGTCTCAAATATTACTAACATTCCTTCCAGGTGATATGATTAAGGTAGCTTGGAAGAACATGATGGATTACTATAATCAGATACGCCGTAGGCATGACCGAGCGGTTGCTGCTGGTTTCGATCCACCAGATTCAAAGTGGCAATTCTTTAATCTGATGCATTTTACAAGGCAGGATAAACCACCTGTGAAGAGGAGATATAACTGGATGCAGCCGTCAAAAGTTTCTCATTTATCGTAGTTTTTCATATTTCCAGAAAAATTTTCACCTTATTTTAATATGGACGAGATATAGGTAGTGGATCTACTGGGGATAGAGCTCTTAATTCCGAAAGTAATGTGGGCTTATAGTACAGGAATTAGGAATCCCTGATTTTGTATGCAAGATGATTGTAAAAATTTCTTTTTATACTTATGCAACATGAATAATAGGTTTTGTTACAATTAATGGAGAAATGAATTTTCAGATTCCGCGTAGTAATGAGTCGCTTGTTGCTCAGGATGATGAAGTTTTGGTTAGTATTCACTGTTCTTATACTTATTTTTACAATATATTTTAACTGTACGTTTTATTAGCGAGATATCAAGTATAACTTAAACGAATTTATCAGATTCAAATGCGTAACAATTATGAAGCAGCCTTTGTCAATAATACCATGATTCCGAAAGCAGAAGCTCAGCGTGTGATTTGTATTACACCAAGAACGAAAGAATCTGAGAAGTTCGTCTTTTACTTCAAAAAAACGTGTTTTTATCAACTTTTTTGACGAAAGGCGATCGGAACTACCTGCTATATAGGAATATATAATGAGGGTAAAGTTGGGATCCTTATCGTATATAGCTTGTAAGAAATATTTTAGAGCACGTTTGAGAGCAAAACGTGAAGCTTTACGTGATGCAAATATAGTGCAATCAACAGCATCACCAGTGGCTAATGGTACTTTTGTTGGAACTCGTAATGGGAATAAGATTTCATATAATCGTACAAGAGCTGCTGCACGGGCAAAACTTGAAGCCACCCTAACGGAAACAGTTGAAAGTGATTCGGACTACTTGGAATCAAGTGAGTCTCAGGAGACAAAAGAGTATATATTGCCCACTCGTCGTCGTGGAAGATATCGAAGAGATATCTATTCTCCCGAGCCAGGTAGTGTCGCTCTGCCATCGAAATATCGTCCTGCTACGAGGACTACGAATACCTCGCTCAAAAAAATGAATGGAGTACAAAAACCGCAAGCTGTTGAACATATGTCAGCGAAACAGACAGTAGGTGATGCTGACTCTTCACTTACTTTCGGTAATTATCGCATTTTTATATTTTTTCATGTTTCGTTTCATTGATCAAACTTTACAGTAATATTTATTGATTATTCATGAAAGTTTGAGTATTATAAAAGCTTAGCGGAGAAATTTTGTATAGCTTTACCATCGGAAATTTCATTTTTATTTTTTATTTTTTGGAAGGTATATTATATATATACATATGTAGAAATTCTGTGAAATTTACAGATGTAGGTATTCTTTTATAAACACAGTATTTCAGTTAGTTTATAAGTGATAAAAGTGTTATTTGTACAGCTTTTAATTTGTTCAGTGTTTTTATAGTTTTTGGAACGTATGCAGTCAGGATTTTACAATGTAATATTCTTTTAGCCGAGCATGTCGCGACGAGATTATTTAAGATCAAAGAGAAATCTCTGGCTGATTATTATCGTATTTGTGATACAGTGGAAAAATTATTAGATGATGCGGAAACAGCACTCGACATTGTGGATACTGATATTATGCTCAGTGACTAAACTTTTATTTGATCGATTACCATTATGTTCATCACTGTTTGATATTTTATCAGTTCTTTCTTTATTTTTGAGAACGGGAAAGTTTTTGATTTCCAAATACCGCAAGAAGAATTGAAATTATTTATGAAAATCACCATCGCTTCTTGTCTTGATTTTCGAAGTTTTATAGGGTTTTAAAAATTTCCAATGCGATCTCCTTAATGCCGTCTTTGTGCAATGTGGTGAATCTTTGGACTATCTAGGGATTTTAGTTCTTTCTCTTGTAGTTGAAAATTTGCATTTTTCGCTCGAAGATTTGTCGAAATTTTAAATACTTTCCCATTTTCTTCTCAATTTTTTAGATTCGATTAGTGCTTTTCTGTTTGTGAGTGTTTGGATTTGATCTTGATTTTCAAAATTATTTTGTTTTTTGTTAATTTTGCCACATTCTTTGTTGTTCTTTATTCATTATGAGTATTTTGTACCATCTTTGTGAATAGAATAGCTTTTTTTACTAATTTAAATCGTTACAGTTTGTATAATTTATGCTATAGAGAAGGCTGCGTGCGATCCGTTGTGTCGTTTTAATAACCTGCATCATATATTGTATTCTGGTAATTTATTATAAATTTTGTGTAAGCCTTAATGGATTTTAAGATTTTGCATCAAAAAGCAAGCGAAATCGGATGTTTATGTATAATATATATATTAAATTTTACAAATTATTACCGTTAGAGTAAATCTTTGTTTGAAAAAAATAATGTTTCAATATTCATTTAACTCTCAATTTCAGCTTCTGCTCCTATCATTCAATTCACTTACTTAAGCTTGGGTAATCAAGTTGAATTCTTATGAAGTTCAAACGTGACTTTTAAAACTTTTTAAAATATTCTCTTTTTGTGCATATAAAAAGAGTTTTGTCCTTTTTCATATGAACAGCTTTTTTAATTAATCTTCTGAATGAATATCTGCATTAGATTGAGGCGAAACATAGATATGATCATGCTTAGATACGACCTATACTTAGAAATCATACGTAGATACGACGAAGTACTTCAGAGAGTGAAGATTCCATTTTTCGCACATGAATGAAAGTATTCAAAGACTCAGTTAAATTGAACAATTAGCATGTTCGAGTAATGGTGACAGTTCTATTTCTTTTTCATTTTTTAACACAGGATTTTCAAAATGCTCATATGGATAAAGTGCTATTTATTCATAACTTTCTATTCTTCCAATAATTTTAATCATTTTTCTGATACTTTGAATAGGTCTTAAGTAATGCATCCCTTCTATCTATGGGAACATTGACAGATACTTTCATAGTAGCACTGAAACCAAATTTCTCTTTGTTGGTTAGATTATTAGATTTCAGCGTATATGAATCAAGAAATGAGCTTCATTTATGAGATTCGATCAGGCTTAACACTCATTCATCATCCCTGCTTCAGTTGAAATGATGATCTTATCTTTTATCATTAACATTTGTTTCATTAGATTTAATGATGAGGTCTACACCACAGCAATATTACAATAACTGATAATTTAACAGAATATTAATGATGCACTTGTCATCTTTAGAATCATCTTAAATCTGATCTAAAGCAGCATCTTTAGAATCATCTTAAATCTGATCTAAAGTTTTTTAAAAGATGCTTGAAAAAAAAGAAAACAGCAATATTAGAAATTTCGCAGTTATTCTTGTAAGTGAAATTGCAAGAAACGAACATTAAAATAAATAAAAACAAACATTAAAATAAAAATGAGAAACAAACAGATTTGGATAATTTTCTAATATATCAATATCACTATCATATGAATGATATAATGTTACACTATTGCTTTAATCATTTGGACAAAAACCAAATATCTCTCCTTAAATATATAAATTCGACATCCTTGTATAATTAAAATAATACGAAGCTGATCTCGTATAATCTTGAAAAAAATTTAGCTTTTGAAAAATCTTTTTTCGAATTTTTTGTCATATCAATATTGCTAATTTGAGCAAATGGTCCATTTAAAATATTTTTTTAATTTGAATAGATCCATTCGAAATTGTTGGATGGTAGTTAGCAATTTGCCAATAACAAAGGTGAGAAATAAAATGTCAAAATCCATTCATAATGAAAGGAAAAATTTTCATTGGTCTGACTCGTGTTGGCCCATATTATTTCCTTTCTCCAAAAATTCCTATGATATTTTTGTCAGCATGACTGGAAAACTCCAATTTAAGTTTCGTCTATTAACATACTTTCCGTCTACAACAAATTTTAATTCCAAAAATTTTTTCTACTCTTTTCTTTATGAAATTCAAACAATCACGCAAAGCAATAATAAAACTATCACAAAAATGTGTTTAAACCTTTACGCTTAGATAACTAAAAAAAATTTTTTCAGAATAAACTATGACATCGATATCGATGCAAAATCTTATTATTTATATCATAAATTCTTCGGTATATATAATAAACATTCTACACCGATGAAGAGAATAAAACAATATTCCGCCTTGAAATTTTAACATTTTATTCAGTAAATCTCAATTAACATTTTCATTTAGAAGAAATTATTATTCCCACTTTTGTGTTCATTTGTGTTCGAATTTGACGTATGATGTAGAAGTTCAACTTATTATATGGGTCATATAACTTATTATATGGCTTATTATATAACTTATTATATATTATTCCTGTATTGATGGATGCAACATTACTATGCTGCTATCAATGTATCATAGTGGCATTGAAGCACAGAGAAGTACTGTGTTCTCCAAATTTTTTATATGAACTTTCTTTTTTTGCTTTAAATTTCATTTCTACTACACCAAAACTTTGACCATACCAAGATGAGATAGATACAGCAGAAATTAATGAAATTGTGCTTAAAAGATTTATAAGATTAAATGTTTTAACTTTTATTAACTATTAAAATTTTTTCTCGATTCAATTTGTTGAACTATAACGATGCACTCTTCTGGCTAACATTATTGGGAAACTATACAATGGAAGAAATATTCATCATGCCACTCATATTTTGTACATTAATATGATCAAATGACATATTAATTTCATGCTGATCAATTGACACATTAATTTCAGTGTGGATAATTATAAAAGACAAAGAGATGATCACAAACTACTGATCACAACTACAAGCAACATCTAAATGAAATTGATCATAATACAAAACAATATCTAAATGAAGTTATGAAATAATAAAAAAAAATCATATCGATCTTAACAATTTAAAAGTTTAACGAATAAAATTCTCTCGCAACAACTTAAGACATTTTATAACAATAAATTATTATAATCATAGAAAAAAGATTTTAATTACTGCGGAACACGAACATGAAGCAGTTTAGAGAAAATTCTAAAAAAGAGTGAAATTATTTCGAAAAAGAGAATTGATGGAATGAGTTGATCTGTGAAAGGAAAACAAATATGTGGTAATGATACCAGCTTTTGATACGTTATCTTCATTTGCAACGTTTAAATCAAGTGTGGACGGTGATGTTATAGAGAGTGACAGATTCCACACCATTCTTTGCATCATTTCATTGTTCTCGTTGTAAATTGACCTACTATTAAAAATGGTTCACCCGGCTATTAGCATCGCTCTTATTGTTTTTCATCTATGATTCGATCCTATTCATACTTCATCAGTTATTTTCCAACTCACTTCTCTTCTCTTTTTTTTTCTTAAATTTATAAGTTAATTCATTCCATCTATTATCATCTATAATATTTAATTCCAAATAATAGCTTCATCATATCTTTCTATTTGTGATGGAATTGTTTGAATGAAATTAGTTTTGTAAACAAAAACTTAAATTTCATTGCCAATTAATCCTTGCTGACAGATTTCATTCAAACACAATATTCAGGAAATAGTGAAAATATTGCTCTCTTTTATATTACAGCAATAAATTTTATTCATCTACTTCAATAATTATTGTGGTACTCCTAAATTCTTAATAACATAAGTGCAGCTCGGAGCGGAGGGAAGAGGGGACGGAACTGTTAATGCATGAAAATAAGAAACAAAAAGTACGATTGAAATGTGATTGATGTAATTATTCATATTAGAAGAATTACTATTAAACTTATAAGAGGAAAAAAACGCCTTAAACAAAGTTTAGGGCTAATTAATTTCAATTATTTTAGTAATTCAATATCAAACATTAAACAAGGTGGATTTTTTGATTAACTTTGGTGCTTTCTTCATTCTCCGACAAAAGCGCACGGAATCGCTATATCGTTCCAAAAACTTCAGAAACGTTTGTTCAGTAATACCGTTATCACTCCTCCCTTCTCCTGTTCTTCAATTTATGACAAAATTGATTTTTCTAATTGTGCTATCACGTAGAAATGCTCTCTCTTTCTCTTTCTCCTTCTTTTTCTCTCTATAAACAACAGTGTCTTTCGCGAAATTTTTTATTTTATCACTTTTTAAAAAGTCTTCAAAAAGTTTAAGTTGCCCGAACTCCTAAAGCTATAACATTTTCTTGTTATCTTTTGAGATGAATCAATTTATTATTCAATTAACTTATAAGTTAATTTGACAATCTTCCAATTTCCAAGCCTTCGAGAATAAGTAATATTGAAGAAAACAGTCATCCAAAGGATTTCAATATTAAAGTTTAATAATATTAACTTATAAAATTTCATACGATTTAAATTTCTCATCGTGATTTTTCTCAATTTGTTTGTTTTGGAAGATGCATCATTTAAACAAAATATTTTTTTCAAATCCTATAAAATCTTGAATAAATCTGTCCACATTATTTATTATTCATTAAATTCAAAGTTCTCGTATTCTTTTATTGGCGAACAGATTGAAGCAAGCGATAATAAAAAAAGACAATAACAGTAAAGAAGTTTTTTCCCGACTTTCTTTTAGACCCTAATTTAATACATGAATATAATATTGTAATGGGACAGGAACGATCAATCACTTTATGGCTAATTCCTGAAATTTTTTCAGGAATTGGCTATAAAGTAATGATTCTATTCATAGCTTGTAGTTTATCAAATTTTTTGCTTTACATTTATCATTTCCATCGAATAAACAATCATAATATAATTAAATTTCGAAAAACAGAAACTTCCAATTATTACAATTTTGAAGTTATCTTTCACATGCATAAAACTTAAAAGTAGCGCAAGAATTGTTTTAGCAGTTAGTGAAACCACTGCACCACAAATAAGTAAATTCCATTTGCAAAAGAATGATGAAAGTTCAGTTGCACTTCAGAGGAATAAAAAAACTCCGCCGATATTTCGACAATAATTGCAACAATTGCAGAACTATTAGCTTATTCAATGCGTTTAAACTTTGAAATAAATTTATAAAGCTATTCACAGCGAACATAAAACAATAGTAATAAAAATTTGTTTTTATGTCAGAAATGGCTTAATAGAACTGGCCATTTTAAATATTCATTTTGTTTACTTTTAATTGTTTTGTTTATTATAAGTATTTATTCATGATTTAAAAAAAATTCAGTCATTTGCTTACAAAACCATTTAATTTAGTTAAATTCTTGTACATAGCAGAAAAGAATTTCTTTGAAAATTAGATATTAATGAATTAGTTGAATTTGGTTATGAATGTTTATCAAAAGTTCTCATTGTGAATAAATTATAATTTCACACTTAAATTTGAAACTCAAGTTCAATTTACCTGAACTTTTTAAGATATTGATTTATTATATTTGTTGTGTTAATGTTCTTCTTCTGTCAATTAATATGTTTTACATTAAAATCAAAATGTTGTTATTCATCGAAAATAAAGTTTAGGAGAACAACGCATTTCAGTTCAGTTTGTAACAATCACTCAATACAGTGTTATTTTTGTGCTCAATAAATGAAATTTCAATTGTTATGTTGTCACTTTCAAATAAATTACTGTAATCACAATGAATCGATCAGATCACAACATCACATAGTGAAACTATAGAGATGCTTGAGAGTTATCATATTCAGCTCACTAATAATAATATATTATTCAATTTCTATTCAAAATTAAATTTTCCTAAATTATTGCTGATCAAACATTATTCCACTTATAAAGAAAGCATAAAGAAGTACAAAGGGTGAAAATTTATTCAGAATTCAAAAATTATTCTTTTTATTTGAGTTCTTATATAGATAGATCGATAGATAGATGGTTTTTATGATCTTCTAAATAATATTGTTATTGTTTTTTTGGTAGAAAAGAAAAGGTAGAACAGAAATAGGCGTATCGATCAATTCTTTTCTTCATTTTCTAATAAAATTTTTTTTAATAGGAGGAGATTTTTTATCTTCAACATATTAAATTTTCACTTAAGTCAAAGAAACAGAAAAAAATCAACCAAACATTATTGCCACCTACTTTGCAAGGTATAATAATTACATAAGCTTCTGCTAATGAGCAGTTGTGTTATGAGTTTGATTTCTTTTACTTTCCTTAATATATATTACGATTAATATATATTACGAAAATATGACATCTGTTTTATTCTCCATTCCAATTTACATATATTATTGTCTTTGCAATGTTTTCTTACAATGTCAGTATTTTCGTAATATTTATCTTGAATTTTGAATTTCCCTTAGTTGTTATGTTTAGATATAAATTTATGTCAAAAGGATTTTTAAAGCAGTCGTGTGAACAGTTATTTCGCAAACGGTTGTTCTTTAATTTATTCAATTGTGCGTGATTTCCATATTTTCAATTCCGGAACTTCAGATTTGCCTGCTTATCATTTACCTCTTCAAGGAAGTTACAATGTCATAATGTTTAATGTTTTTAAAGTTACAATGATAGAATTTCAGTGCCCGATCTCGCATAATTCTCAAATGTGTCGGTGGACCGTGTTGTTGATTAGCATCGTCCAATTTATTTATCTTTTTGTATTGCTCAATGCTTACAGAGATAACTGTTTTGTTAATGAAGGCGGTATGTTGTTTTCTTTCTTCTTGCATTTCAATTCATTCTAATCCGCAAAGAGAAATTTTTCAAGGATGGTTTAATTTGGGAATTACTGCATTTTCACACTCCAATGAAGCGAAAAAAAATTTAAAATTTTTACGGACGTCTCTGGAAACGGAGTCTTCTCGTGTCTTTCAATATTCATCAGCACAATGAAAAGATTCAGAAGAAATTAATGTTGCATTTGGAATTGTGGAGAGTACTTGGAATTTGGCTAATGACAATTTTAAATGCCATGAAAAATTCCAACAAATTATAGGATTCAATAAAGCTTTTCATTGTCTCTCCTTTCACTAAGAATAACTTTCCGGAGAAATTATTAAAAATCTCATTTCATCACCAAAAGAAATCGACATTCAGTTTAATTCATCGATTAATTGGTTTAAATAATTAATTAATTCAATTGTTGAACTGAGTTAGTGAAATTTAGGATACATTTGCTGCGATAAGAAATTAGAAGAAATGATGAAAAATGTAATAAAAGAAAATGATAACGTGTTACATGTAGCAAATACCATACAGGAAGATGCGCGAATGTCACGTGGCAAATTTGAAACCGTTGTGGCATTTGATGATTTTGCTTATAAGGGTCTTTTTAAGGTTATATTTTTTGCATATGGTAAAATGTAACAGATAAGCATAAATTTAACTTTTTTAAATGATCTGAAATGAATGAAGACATACGATATAGATTAATAAAATTGAGAAAATTAAAGTTGACATTACTTTTACAACCACAGAAACAGATCTCTGTGGAAGTAATAAGTTTTTAAAATTTACTTTAGAGTTAAATAATAACAGTAACACTCAGTGGAGAAAATTAGAAGCGAAATTGGGACTTTATGAATATTAGAATTACTGACAATGTGAAATTACTGATAATCCATAGAAGTTTACTAGAATACATACTACTTATTCCTAATATATTTCACACTTGATATATCAAAGTAATAGTTTCCTCATGACGAAGACTTTTTACTTTTTCATTAATGTGATTGGTGAAAAGGGATATCAATCGTTTCAATCAATTGATTTTAGTGCAATTATTAATGTGCAAGTTGCAATTATTCATAGGTAGAATTTGCAACTTTCACATAGAAGCATTTCCAAAATGTATATGAAATTATTTTAACAGGATGGAAAAGCATGCAGAGTGACAAAAAATGGTATTCACGCACTTGCCTGAAAACAACAATCAGTAAGATTTTTTCAAAGCAGCTTTTCCTGTACATTCAAATCATCGACATGTTATCACTGCCAGTGATTGCCTGCATCTATTATCATATGCTTTATACAATGTCCTATGCCTTCGACAATTCTTAACGATCTCAAACATGACAATTTTGGTAATCCCAAACTTCTAAAAGGAAATAATTATAAATGGGGTATATTTTCCTTTAGTCCCAAAACTTTTCCTCTAAATATAATCGAATTTTGAGTATTTCTTTCAAACAGAATTGGGACTGAGTTCGCAAAACAGATAGGAAGTTATTCACAGACTCAATAACGCTGATCACCAATTGCATTCATAAAATTTTTTTTTGTTCATTTATAATCACGGTGATGATATCACGTCGTTTATCTGTAGTAAACCTCAAATTCACGACAATTACTTCTTGAAAAAATTTCTCTCAAAATCTCAACGTCTACCTCTCCACATAACCGATAATAAACACCTTGTTGAGAAATAATTATTAGCAAGCAGTTCAACATACTCTCATCATTTAAAATTGAGCCTATCGAAACTACCGCCAATCGAGTGAAAAATGAATTCATAACAGCCGGTAAGAAAGACTTCCAATGACTTTCATTATCTGTTTATGTTAATGTGTGAGGCCCTCTTCATGCTACAAACAATCCAACTCAAGAAATTACACCCCACGCTGATTTCGGTCAGAATTTACACCAACTGTGTGGAAATTAACAAGAATGAACTCATACATTCTTTGAATTTTTAAAATAAACTAAGGCTTGATCGGTCTAGCAGTCTTAATAGGGACTCATGAAGTTATCAGTTTAAAGGTGACTACTTCAGGTAGTCAGAACGAAAGGCCTTTTCTCCATACAATTATCACCTCTTTCATGCACAGGTACTGATTTCGTATGCATTAAATTAAGCAAACATTATTGCACAGTAGTAATTCAATCCACAAACAAATAATGAAACAAAACACCGAAATTACGTTAAAATACAATAGTTATAGCTATCGTATTGAGAACTTCAAATTAAAAGTCTAGAAATCCTAAATTAGAATTCAGAAAAAAATCATAAACAAACAGAAAAAATAAAACAAAAATCTTGTCAAACGAATAAAAATTACCGAAATCATTACGAAATTTCTGAATACGTAGCAAATATTCATTAGAAAATGTAACAAAACGTTTCGACATCCAGAATGATTCCAGTTTTCAACTACAGTTAGTAAGGCAGTAAAGTGTGTATGAAACATGTGTCACCAAAAGAAAATTTTCTTTTTCAAATCAATAACTGAAATGCAAAAAGAAACAGAAACCGGGATTAAAGGAAAAACGGTACATCAGAAGTTCCCACAATTGCAGTGCGTCCATACATGGAATTTTTAATAAGAAATTGCAGAAAATCTATAGTCGCAAAAAAGAGCATCAAAATCTTCAGCCACACATTTCATTTCTTCTGAATTTATTGAAAAAGAAAAATCTTAATTTAAATGAAAAATATATATAAATAGTAACGTGAGAGCACTGTAATACAATCCTTAATGTATGCCAGATGAGATCAACTACCATCAGGAATAGATGCAACTTTTCAAGAAATGGCGGTAAATGATAACCTCAACTTTTACATGCATATTTGACCATACAAACCGGTAAACATAGCAGAAACTTGTAATTATTTGGAATAGTAATTTTGATAAAGATGTTAGCTTCAGTTATCTGGAAGAACTAGGATTAAAAAATTTTTGAAAAATTACGGAGAGAGCATATTCATAAGGAGGTAATGGAAGACCTGTAATCTAGAAAAAAGTATTCGTTCATAGTTTTCACTTAAAAGCTGACTCCTCAGTCGGTCTTACTGCTTCTGCTTCAAAATTTTCCTCACCATGCAACCTGGAAAATTAATCGAATAAAAATTTTATACTCGGAAATAAATACCAATTTAAAGACAATATATTGTGATGAATAAATACTACTCGAAAAAATTAGACTGATTGTGGCCATTATAAATGTTACTATTTAGAAAAATTCAACTTGATTACGATTGTTATGTTTTTTTTTCGCCGCATTATCAATTAAATTCTTTGTGGTTAAGCAGCAATATTTGGCATCAAAGTAAAAAAATCTTTTGACTTACTATTTCCTATCGATAGTAATAATAAATTGACCTCAGTCTTTTCGTAGAGATTTCATCATCAGAGACATTGTCTTCGTTAACAAGCTGCTCTCCTATTGCTTCTCCAGTTAGCATTGATTCGGAGGATCTTTTTCGTGACATGTTTTGATCTTTCTGATTCTAAAAGTGTTACATTTAAATTACGACAAAATTCTTTTTTTTCTACCAAGGACGTAAAGATTACCTAACCAGCTCTTATTGCTCACATAATTGCAAAAACAATGTCTGAATTGTACACTGTTTCATTATTCGGAAATCTGCTAATTGCAAAAAAATTCAAAAATCAAGGAATATAGAATAAGATTTTTGCTGTTCTTTGAAAAAATTATTGAAGACCAAAAAAAGGTTGGTTCATGACTGCAGGCAACGCTGACAAATGGAATAGTGAACGATTATACTTTCTGACTCCGTAATAAGTAATGAATTCCCAAGTAATCCAAAATTTATTACTCAAAGATACCACTTCAACAATTTTAGTCATCGATTCTCTAACGACTAAAAATATACCACTTAAAGGTCATCGTATTAATTTTGTTTTTTTTTTTTTTTTAAATCTATTCAGTAAAAGTAAATGTCATGTGTGAAATCAACAACAGCACTATGAATTAACCTCATCTTTTTTGATATCATCAACAGAAACTGGAAAGGGTTCATGATCGCCCGATGTGCTGCTTACATCATCTTGATCGTCACTAGATGACTGGCTGCTAAGATTTGAGGAAGGCCGACCAAATGAACTCGAGCTTGAAGGAAGTGAATCTCCCGTTGATCCAGAATCCGTGGTTTCGTCTTCCTCATCGCTGTCGCTTTCGTCGTATTCCACCAGCGGCTTAAATTGAAATTACTACGACCATTTGTCATTAACCTTTTCATCAAATCTTCAATTCTTACATTCATGAAACTCAAATTCCCAGTTAATTTTTTAGGGCCTGGGCTGCAAATAACTGAAACATTAAAAAATTAAATGAACAAACAATTAAATGTCATAATCGTAACCAACCTTTTTGGCAAGAACGGTTACAACACTTGCAGACGACGCAATAAGAGACGAGGTAGAGCTTGATGGAGAATTGGCAGTTTCGGTGGATGAAACAACTGGATCACCCGGCGGAGAATTGCATGTTGGTTGAGGAGATAAGGATAACGAAGGGCTCTGTTTATCGGTATTTACCTGAAATTTTATGAGAGTTAGACTGGTATTTGTACAAAACATAAAATTCGCAATGATACTATTTGAAAAACGCTGAACAACTGCTCAATGTATTGTCATCAAAAAATAGTGCTGATAAGTAAATTGATGAAAAACGTATTTGACAATAACGTATGGTTAAAAATGACAGCGATCAAAGATACGTTGATGACACTCATAATGCCTTATGTTGCTATGATGGTACAAACTTTTCCAACCTCTCTCTGACCTTCGGAAAAAACGTATCATGAATATAATCCAAACCAAATACAGCATTCATTCACAACTAGTTATTCGTAATTTATTATTGCTTCAACTTAGTTATATAATAGGTATTTTAGTCATTAGATTTTTACGATTCTGCTATTTCATGAATAACATGAAGCATTTCTAAGAATTTTCTCCAATCTTGGTTAATGAATATTAAGGTGATAAGCTATTGGGAGAACGACTTTGATATGTAAGAGTGCAATACGATATAGGCTCCATTTCACTATAACTATTTGCTAAATGTTTTAATTTCATCTATACTATGACATGTGTGATAAAAAGAAGTGAACCTAATATTATGATGTAAATGAGCAAACCTTGATGATAATTCGAGGTGCAATGTGAGTTTTAAGCGGAGTATTAATTTGAGTTGGAAAAACAGCATCCGATTCATCTTCTACTGAAAATACATGGGATATGCACTATTACTAAAAAGCAGTGATTTAATTGAAGTTCCTTTATGACATAAATATATGCAAAATTCTCTCGCTTTTTCTAAGCGTCTATTCGTAATTCTAAGAATATCCTCAGAAATGACACGAAAAGTTTTTAAAGCTCTTCCCACAATAGTTTTCTGACTTTTTCCAAATGCTAACCTTTACGCTTCAGTAAATTAGGAAGAAGGGGTTCAATGCCCATTTTTCTCGTTGTTATACTTTTCTCTAACGACTCATCCTCCTTAGCAATAGACGCAGCAGAAGAAGAAGGAGAAACATCAAGCAGTGCAGATTGAGATACTAAAGTTGTTCCTAGTTCTTTGCCTTGCTTGTTGGGATCCCAATCTCCTGCTGGTGATGCGTTCTGTAAACAAATCACATTTTTTTTCTGCTCAGATTTCAATGTTATTAAAAATCAATGGAAATAAAACAGATATAAGTCAACCTCTGAGTCGTCATCATTAAACCACTGCTCATCCGCATCAGCCTGACGTTCCATTTTCCACTGTGCCGGCAAATTAGCTTCAACGGAAATTAAAGAATCGGTAGGTGATGAGTCCTCCATTTTGCGACCTTCACGATCTCTCATCTTGAAAGATTCGAACTCAGATAAGAACATTAGAATTTTTTTACAGAGCTTTTCTCCGTCTTAAACATGTAACTTAGCATACTAAGTTCCAGCAAGTTTCTAATTCGTGTCAAATGTAATAATATAATCTAGTGCAATCTATGTCACTTTCTTAATAAGCTTTTATTTTAACATTTTAAATTCATTCACTTCATCCGCGCTACTCAAAAATCGTTTTCGACCTTCCGAAAATATGAAATTAGGCTGAAGAAAAAAAAGAAGGCTAAAATACACAGCACTACTACTTACTTGTTCATATTTCAAGCGCAGTGACTTAAACGTCGTTACGTATGTAACGTCTTCAAAATCCTTACTGAAATTTTCGACAACATAAACAATCAGAGGCTTAATATCTTCCTGAAATCAGTTCAGTTATTTTACATAATATACCTTCGCAATATAGGGAAAAGATTCCAAGCTTAGACATAAAAATCTCAGATATAAGTTCAACTGAAAACAACTCACCATTTTAATGAATTCGAAAAGTTCAATTATTGCAGAATTTAGAAGGTTGTATCGGTGGCCATTTTTTCTGAAACAATCAACGATAGACCGCATGACATCATCCCTTACTGTATACCGATAATAAAACTCATCCTTCAATTGGACAACCCGTCGAAATAGGCGCAATGCACCTGAAATTCAGTCCCATTAAGCCTTAAGGAAAAAACGAATTAAGAAAGAAACGAAAAAGCCTTTATACAATATCACGTACCAAATACAATAATTTTTTTTGGATAATGAAGAATAAAATGTATGAGCATACTCAAAGAAAGAAAATGATGTTTGCTCTTCACAAGAACAAGTACACGGTTCAGCAATTTGTTGCTAATGCAATAATTTCGCATATGCACCGCATGATGTTCGAAGCAGAAGCAAAGGATATCGATGATCATTGCTTGCTGATTTGCACAGTGATAATTATCTGCAATTAAATGACTAATAAAATTTTTGCTAAACCTTTAATTTTACGAAATCAGTCAAATGCAATAAATCTTACTAAGTTAATCAGAAAGCATAATTTGCGATGAAATTAGAAATCTTAAATTCAATTAGTCGTAATCGACTTGTCAAACTTCGATTGCTTTAAATTAATTTGGTTGTTAGAATTTGAAAGTCGTTTGCAATCGATTCAACACTGACAAAATACTATGAAAAAATATCTGAAACTGAAGAACAGAGATTTGCCCACGGCATGCATTAATTCTTAAGTCTACCCTTACCCTTTTTTAATGCATCATTCTCAGTATTTGCATACAGCGGTCGACACAAAGTTTCCATAGATCGCCGGTAAAAGAAAGTTAAAAATTCATGTCTTTCCGATTTCATATTTGGTGCCGTAATCATGTTATCTGGATCCAGTAACGACTGCATTACTTTAACCATTGTATAAGCTGACGTCAATTCTGGATCACGATCCGTTAACATGTGATCAATCAATTTATTAAGTAGCAACTGATTCTGCAAACGTTTAATTTTTTATGATTCAATTGTGTAATACTCTTGCTCTATTTGCTTTATTATATTTCACTGCTAGCCTAATTTCTATCTGACAAATAACCAATATATTGAATCGCCAATAAGCAATACAATTTTATAATTTATTAACAAGCAGCCCTTTTTGTAATAAAATGACTAGCGAAGTTGCAACTGTGGCAAGCGCACAAATGAAGCTGTCAGAGACTTTGTCAAGTATACTTTAAAATTGGCATTTGTATTATTAAACAAAAATGTACTCGAAAGATAAGAATAAAAAAATAGAAGAGGATAGTGTTTCCAATTTCAATTCCTTTAATTAAAACCTTCTTGTTTGCAAAATAGGAGAGCAAGTTCCCTTTGAAATCAAATAAAAAACCTAGTTCAGGCACTCGGAGAGTAGTAGAAAACAGCGAGCCAAATATAGAATCAAAAAACTAACGTTCTTAGATTCGCCAAATCCACGACCTTGTTGAAGAAGATAATCCCGTGCAGTCTGCGGATTAAATTCAACAATCATCACGAACATTTCAACAGTTGTTGCTCGCGTTTGTATATCTTTACTTGTTATACATGGTTCTATCGCTGCTAGCACGTCATTTTGCATTAACGTCTGAATAAAAAATAACTTTAAGGTACTACCTTACGTTGACCACATACTACATATTCTAAAATTTATGGCACGGTGTATATGTAAACTCTTTGTCTGGATGGCATGTTCACAGCAAGACATCTTCAAAAACTTAATAGTTTCTGTATCGTTTCTTGCATTTAATGGATTTTTTATGCCATTAATACAAAAAATGTTAATTATGATTATTACATAAATTCTTTTTAAATATAGAAGCTTCATTATTTATTCTCTACAAGTCCTTTACTTCTGTTATGCATTACTTTATAAAAGTTTTCACGCCCTTGCGGTCCATTTGGCTGCAGTGATGTTGAAAAAGAACAGAATTCCTTCAAAAACATAGTTAGATCCTTCCGCCTTTCAGTTGTTGTTGCAGGATTTTTTAACTGATCGAATAAATCCTTCAAAAGTTGCTTATCGTCCTAAAATATTTGAATTTCATAAAATGAAGACTGTGAAATAAAATCACCGGAAAGAGTTACAAATCAATTGTTTTTTTAACATAAACATCTATAAAGTTCCTGTTCCGAGGTCTATAGTTCTGCAGAGTTTTTTTAAACCACTTTCGATTTTTTATTTCATTCCTTCGAAAAGACTACATGTGTTCAAATTGGGATTTCTGACTTCCATAATTTTTAAAGCAAAAATCTACTACCTGCAACAAACTAACAATATCCACTCGATTGAAGAATAAATAGCTATTCAGAACGGACAATAAATTTTCTTCAAATAGAGAAGGTGCTGGTAAACAGATATCCTGAAGAAAAAATTAGTAAATATATGTGTCGGTACTTTTCCATAATTTATTTAAAAAAATTATTGCTCAGGTAGTGAATCAATTCATACCTGAACATATTGAACTCTGTAAGTCTGATGTATTTTTTGGCGTAATTCATCATTGTGAATGGGCAATACTTCTCGAAATCTGGCCTTTTGGAATAAGAATTCACGATGCTTTCGTGGTTTAGGTTCAGCCGGATCATACTCTAACATCCCAACAATATCTCTAGAAGTTTTGTACAATCGGTATTCATTGCATGACAAAATCTAGACTAGTTAGTATTACTCAAGTTACAACTTCCCTTCATCAGAAATTTATAGCAATCTAATCTAACAAAGAGAAAAATTATAGGTTGTGCTTTTACAATATTCGGTGACAAGGACAGTATAGGTATGAGAGATTAAGAGTCCATATCAGCAGAAAAGAGTCCAAAAAGCGACTATTTAGTAATAAAGCTATCAGATCAACCCCGAAATCTCTAGCTAACAGGATAAGTAAAGGAAAACTTACTTGAAATACTTTTCACTAAGTAAAATTTCGAGAAGAGTATTGCGATTAAGCATGAATAAACTGCGCGCAATTTGATGCAATGTATGCAGCGCATCAATATGCTCCAAATCTTCACACATATGGAAAACATCGCAGAGTTTTGCAACATACCTGGAATTGATACTTTTTTCTTTATTACGCAGCACATTTTCTTAATCCATTTTCATCTTATAGCTACAAGCATTTCTAGCTTTGATACTATTAGTGATCAATAACGAGGGTGTCATATAAAGAAATTTATAACACTTTATCTGTTGCATAAAACTTGACGACAAATTTAAGAAAATAACACATGAATTCAAACTGTACCCTTGATTTTCAATGGCTATCGCCAGTTTTTCTCGAAGAGCTGCTGATCCAAAGCTATTCGAAATCATGACCTCGATATCGGCTAATGAATTTACTTCACATGGTGGAAGAGTTATCGTAGCTCCCGTAGCCGACTAAAGAAAATAAAGCTTACTTAATAAAGCTATAGGCTTACTTTGTGATGCACATAGTCTTAAATCGAGATATCCTCGAATTTTTATATCCTTTCATTTATCATAACCGCAACTAATTGTGAAATTTAATGTTTGATGAAGGAAGTGAAAATTAAAGATCCCATTGGAAATGGGTGACAAAACAATCAAAAAAAGCTTTAAATACACAGTTATTTATGTAAGTTGCACCTCAGGTATTTATGAAAACTCAGACGTATAATAAGACTATAAAAGCTTTACATTTTATCACACCATTTCCATGCTAAACTTCCTTTTCCCATTTTTTTGCTCTTGCTCTATTTCAAAAAAGGAAAAAGTCATATTATCATTCAATTTCATTCGTCCTCTTTCCTCTTCCTTATCTTTATCGGGCATTAAGTTTATAATTTATAATTAAATCTGAAACTTTACTCGCTGTCCACTATATCCTTGTCCTGCGGAATCCAGACCTTCTGAATCATCCAGATCTTCGTAGTTTCCTGTGAAATCCTGAAAATTATAGTCTATGCTAGATTTATATAAAGAGTAGTTTTATTACGCTACAAAATTAAAAAATTTTCGTAGAATTAATTACATGAGTCTGTCTTCATGCCAATAACTTACAGGATGCTGTTCCGGATCACGACCCTGTACTTGGCAAATTTTTTCCCAAATATCCTCACATCCTGTCTTATCTTGAAACGATAGCGCCAAGTCACACGTATCCGATTCTGACCAAACTATTAATGTTTCCTGAAAAGTGATGTGACAATAAAACACAGAAGGAACACAATGAAACACAGAAGGTTTTCATATAATCCTCTAATCTTCGATTTTTGATCATTTCTAATTACTTATTTTTCCTGATCCTGCACTTTGCGTGCAAATATCTCATGTTCAAGAAAGTTGGAAATATGAAAAAAAAAAACCATTTAAAAGAACTACATACAAATATGTGAAAAACCATACCCAATTAGCATAAAAAAATTTAATAAAAGACCTTAGAAATTTGCTCTTTTTGAAGAAATTTATCTAACGAAAGGTGAAGTAATTTTGAGATAAAAGCATGCTCTTTAATCCCTTTAGAAATAATGCATGCCAGGATGCTTATCTGACTTACGTCCTTAGAATTTTGAAGGATAATTAACTTAATCCAAATAAAAATGAACATGTAGCTTATAACTTGATACGATGTTCATGGAAATGTGAAGCATTTCTACAATGTATTGCACGGTGGACGATTGTTCATCTATCACTTTCATACCGCATTTCAATTTAAAAATGAAAATAACTTTAATTTTCCACAACTCCATTTCCGACCTAATGACAGCACTTCTTAGTTCCAGACTAGCAACTCCAATCAGAATTCTGCTGTTTCAGTAATCACGACAATATTGAGCACTAAATCGTCATTCTTGAAAATAAATGTACGTTAGGGAAAATGTCGTCGAAGAAAGTATTTTGACATATGAGTTCCTGTGTAGCCATTAAAAGCACGCAGTGCACGACAGCAGCAGGAAGAGTGCCTGAAGGAGAGCGCAGCGATGAACAACAAAACAGGTTGTTTCAAAGTTGATAATAGACAACGGGTGAAAGACAGCAAAAGTACACACTATTTTTCGTTTGCATACGATTTTCCTAAAACATTTCTATACTCGCAGCAAATTTTGTAACAAATTAGATAATGAATAAACACAACACTATGACGCATATATTCGATGTGAACATCGAGAATTCTGAAGTAAACCATCTCTCGCATAGCAGTTATATTGGGAAGTTGTAGATTTCTTCCTCACTCACTAGATCACTAAGCCAAAAAGTATCACAATATTTGAGTTATGGGTTCATATTTTTCCAAAAACTTTATCCAAAAATTAATGCCCCAGCCTAATTTTGGCTTCTAGATTTGTTCCGTCAGTATATCAACCAAAAGCAACCTACACTTTCAACTTTCGTCTACGCCAAACTGTGTTAGATGGCGAAAGTCCATTGCAGAAAATAAAAAGTATGACTATATTCAAAAATAGATATGCTAAAGATTTCAAACAACAACAATAATGTAATGTTAAACATTTATCGATAATGACCAAAATAATACTAAAGTATGACGACAATGATGAATTTGGAAAAGCTAAAACTAATGAAAATCCTGCAACTAATTTTTTTCTCAGTGCTGAAAGAGATATCCACGCATAGATGGTTGCATTAGTACAGCACATGTATTCAGTGTGTAAATTCATAACCGACCATCCTCAATTAAATGACGTAAATTTATTTTAGCTAACAAGCTCGGCCGTTTAAAACCGTCTTTTCAAAATAATGGTAGAAATGCTCCAGTTGAAATAAATGCTGCCTAGCACTTTAAAAATATGTTGTCACAATTAAAATTTTGCTTTCGTAAGACAGTGTAAACATAAGACTTCCTTTAAATTTTTACTCGAATAAATTTTTCACTTCCTTTTTTAAAAAACATTAGCATGTCACAGTGTTTAACGGCACAGAGTGTCACAGCCATAACTTACAATAGCGATTAGATCTCCTTTAGGTTCGGTTACTACTCACGGTAAACAATTTATCATTCTGGTTCTTTCCACATTCAAAAGCAAGTAAAACTTCATTGGAGAAATTACTCAGGACTAAATGCAGCAATATTAGCACAAAAAAATTAAAACGAAAATCGAAATTAGATTTTGGATGAGCTAAGGAAACCAATCGGTGAGCATGAAAGTGCACTATCAAATCAAATTGGATGACGAGACGTCAGGGTTGGGAGAAAGCAATTCTCCTTCTTCGGGTCTGGTTGGCTGGTCGGCTGGGATAGAGAAGATAGATTGCTGACTGCTGAATGAGAACCAGTTCCAGGGAACACAGATGTATAGACATATGTTCGAACGAACGTGTATATACATATCAGACACTTTTACGAAGATACATTAAATTCACTGATCTGACTACTCATTGACCTAACCCAACAGAAAAAAACTTGACTTATGCAAAGTTGTCAGTTTCACTGACGTAACAGTCATCAGATCAGATCGTCAGCTTTGAAGTTACTGATAAAAGTCGTTTGAAATGTGAATGGCAGATAGAATTTTCATAATTTTCAGCTAATGACATAATGGTACTGTAACGAACAAAAGATCGAAAACAAATATTTTCTGAATAAAGTCATCTCATTATTTAAAACCTAAAACGGTTTTTAGAGTTGGCAACCAAACAAAGCAATAAATAATCTGATGTATGAGTTAACACAGAAATTTTGTCCCCACTAAAAGGAACGTGTAAACATAAATCAAACCCCTGAATAACTCAATAACTCCAGAACGAACACAGCATAAAAAAATGTTTTTAATAGTAACTTTTTCATGATCATAAAATCTTACCTATCTTCTACAAATTAGAGCAGTTACTGATTGAAAATTACTGATTTCAAAATCTCACAAAATACATAAGTACCAAAAATTAAAATGCAAAAGAAATGGATAAAAGTCAAAATTATTTTTAAAATAGACTAATATCTTTCGAAAAAAGCTTGGGAAAACAAATATGCCTACAGAAATGGCGCTTACAAAAAGCATTATCAGCAGTGCATTCAAAAAGTCAGCTTTGCACACCTCCGAATTTTCACTGTTTTGTAAAGCATAAAAAAGCATGCGATGCAAAAATAGACATGAAGACAAAGACATATCGAAGAACAGTTCTTCAAATGCTGCAGTACGAATGTATTTAAAAACTCTAAATGTTGCAGCAACCAAAGCCTTCCAAGCATAAATGAACAATTTTTTACAGCAATGGCACTTTTAATGCATTTATAGAAAAATGCTTGTTTTACGGATTCTACAAAATAGTGATTTTTATAAAATCCATTTCATGTAGCCTTACTAGATTTTTATTCAATTTAGTAGACTTACAGCAGCTTCAATTTATCAAAGAAGTTTAATTTACTCAGAAAAGGAAATAAACTCCAAAATTGGAAACACATATACTAAATTTTTTTTAGAGCATTTATAATAAATCTAATAAATCTACTCCCGAAAATGAAAGCTCGCATTTCTAACTGTGAAAGTTTTGAAAGAGTGAATATAGACTACAATAAATGGTCAGAAAAACCGGAAAAATATATTTAAAAAGATTAAAAAACCAGCATTTCTTCAAATGCTTCAATTTAATAGCTTTAATTCTTGGTTTTTACCGTTTGGTTTTCACTTTTTTTAGATAATTTTCGTCAGTAAGCACCATTCATTCAGCGCTATATTTGTTCTGAATTCTCTAAATAAACTAGCTACCTACAAATATCACTGCTTGAAGTCAAAAATGGAAAACAATTCAATGCATCATTTCAAAGAAAAAACGTTTATGAACGCTGCTATGCTAAATACACGCATACAGACACAAACTAAAATCTAACACAAATTGTTTACGTCAATCGCTCAATGACTCCCTTTTTTCTAATTTTTACTGAAATTAGAAAGGTTAAAGCCCATATCAAAATATTCTCAATTAAAATTGTTGATAAGTAACTAGAATTTCTAGTCCTGCTTATTCGAATCAGTATCTACAGAAAATGAAGTGAAAGCAAAAACTAAATTAGCATCCCATAGCCCGTGCATGGATGAAAGAGTGAGTTTTTCGAAAAGATTAAAAAAGGAATTGGGAAGTACAATGAAGTGCTCTCAAGGCCCTCCTAATTGGGTCATACCAAGCCCATTTCTAAATCAATTAGTGAGACTCAAAATTTATTTTAAAAATTTACAGATCTCAATAAAAATATTGTGATCATTTTATCACCTTATGTTTTCACGTTCATGCACATAATGAAGAATCCTATAAAATTGTGATTAATATGCACTTACCTGTTGCTTTTGATAGATAGTATCCATAAGGATTCTTGATTCCAGTATATTCTTTTCTGGAAAATGAAATGAAGTTCTTTTGCAATTATGAGAAAAGTAAAGAAATGGTCATCCTCCGTGACCTATCAAACGAGTGAAACCATATGTCTAGGTTTAATGAACAAAATCAAAATGTAAAAATTCAACCGTCTTTAAAATGAGGATAATAATCAAATGAACATGTAATAAACATCAGTGGTAGACGAAACTGATAAACGAATGCGTTTTTCAAATTTAATAAACTGAAGCTCACCGCTGTGCTCTAAACGAACCACAATGAAAGTAGCGCCTTGATGTTCCGGAGATGGTATACATGCGACGTGCCCTGTACCCTTGTCATCCCACACCCGTTGATCGCAAAGCACATAGAGTTTTACCCGATTTTTGACTTCCTGGAACTAAATATTTATAAGTTTTTAAGCTCGAAGAAAGTAAAACCATTAAAAGTTAATGTTGCCGACTTCTCAGTATAAATCAACATATTTGAGTTATATGTGTTTCTTCTTTGAGACACTGGCTTCTCTTCTGAATATTTTGACCGCTATTCAACATACAATAAAATTCCTAAAGTTCTCTGTCGTATCAGAAAATATGCATGAAATAATGCTTTGAAACAATTGAAACTGCGCATTATTCAAAGATAATCGATAATTGAAATAGAAAATATCAGAGATTTGGACAGAAGCTTCTTAAATTTTCGGTTAAGGAAAGTAATTGAAATATTCCGAATCTTTATGATTTCTAATTATTTGTTAAATACAACACACCAGAACTTACCCGCTGTATTGCTATTTTCGCCAGATGTCTGTTACAATCCTCATCCTCAGTATCTTTATCAGCAGTTTTCAATCCTTTACACTCCTCATGGATATTACCGCTGTTGTTGTCCCCAGTTTTTAAATTTGTATCATCTGGATTTCGAACATTAGCATCGGTTTCGGGCATATCGCTTCCTGAAAGGTTTCACAAATGGAACCTGAAATGCTGAATGGCAACATATTATTAAAACTTTTTAATGCACACGAGGAGTATTAATCGATTATTGTACAGTGCATATGAATATAGTAATCAGAAGACAAGATAAGTGAGAAGCTCTATTCGATAAAATGTTCACGAGATAAAGTGTATCGAAAAGTGTATTTTTCGTACATCCTGTCAAAGAGTCACAGAATAACACAGGATGAGAGAACAGATGATTACAATGTTACCTTGCTTGCGAAATCTGAAGTTTCGAATAATTAACTTTTTAGCCCGCCGAGCAAGGACCCCATTCACAGCATGCTTACGACGTCTACAGAATTGTGTAGATGGCTGCATCACAGCGTTATGGATAAATACTGCTTATCACACCTCTTCACATTAATATATTTCATTTCTTCTCCCTCTAACTATTTGTTTCCTGCATATGCAAATTCCATGGTACCTTCAGAGTTAGTAAAAGCTGTGTTGTTATGATTTACATATTTTAAAGTGAGAAGTCCTCGGCAGGATAACACTACAAACTAACTAGTAATATTACTGATGTATACTTCACAATAAGATTTTCGTAATGGGTTACTGGAAGGTAAGGGAAATTCTCGTTGATAACAAATTTCTCATGCTTCTTTTTGTGATATAATATCACTTGCCAATCGAACTGTATGTGTTTACAACAAAGAGGACAATTTTTTTAACCTACGTGAAATCCACACGCGATCATAAAACTCTTATTTTTGTGTATGCCTCCATTTGAACCTACATATTACTATTTGGATAAGAAAAGATAAAGTAATAATAAAAAATTCCATGGCTCGTAATACAGAAAATTTTATCACGAAGAGTGTTCACCACTGTGACGTAGCGAAAGTTCGCAATTTTCACACACAACGAAATGGCAATTCATATGAAGGCGTGACGCATAGTACGGCTAATAACATGATGCGTGAGTAAGGAAAGAGAAAATGATAGCGCGATGACGTCAAAACCGACCATTCCACGCAACCTCTCATTGTGCAGTCATCCTACGGTAATTGAAATTTTTAAACGGAGGGAATTGTTGATGGTAAAACGCGGCCTTTGCAAGAGAGGAAAATATGGAGGTGAGGGGGTGTCGATCGATCTTTTGACAAGTAATCTTCTTCGCGGTGTGGAAAACAGTTGGGACACGCTTATGTTTCACCCCCTCCCCTTCTCTCCGCACTCGTTGTATGCAAGATTACCATGCATATAGAGTAGGCAACGGCATCATCACGT
This sequence comes from Cercopithifilaria johnstoni, assembly GCA_916381525.1. Lineage (NCBI taxonomy): Eukaryota > Metazoa > Nematoda > Chromadorea > Rhabditida > Onchocercidae > Cercopithifilaria > Cercopithifilaria johnstoni. The sequence goes on along the minus strand of CAKAEH010001659.1, from coordinate 149,302 downwards.
GACACTAAGTTTGCGTGGGGTGTGTACGCTGAATTGCTCGTTGAATTTTACGACAATTAATTATTTAAACTTTTAATCGATATTTTCCTATCAATTTTATATATTGCTTCTACATGACTAAAGGTTATCATTTTATATGCAATCTTGAAGTGGTTAACCTACAGTTGCAGCATTATCGGTATCGATGTGATATGTTTTCCGCTTCTCCCATGGATAGTTTGGAATCATGTCAAACCCGCCTTGTCTCGAGTTACTCCAGTTGTGTGAATATTTTATGCATTTGTGATTGTGCAAAGTTAAACAGAGTGATACGTCGTAACATTGTATTAATGTATCAATTATTCTTTAGGGAGCATAGCAGGGATGAGACGAATCTTTGGTACATCGGGGAAAAAGGAGCCACAGCCAACGCTGACTGATGCAATAACGAACGTTGACTCACGTATCGAAAGCATTGAAAAAAAGATAGCTCGTTTGGATGGTGAACTTGTGAAATATAAAGATCAGATAAAGAAAATGCGAGAGGGACCGGGCAAGAATCAATTGAAACAGAAAGCTCTACGGTAGGTTAAATGATAGCGCATTCTGAATACATTTCAGTAATACCTGATCACAAGCAGTGCAGTCAGTTTGAACCGCAGAAATTGTTCATGTTTATTTGCCATTGCTTGCACAAATTTCCCAGTAATATGGAATTGAGTCGTCAATCGCCTTTGTCCGCCCTATTTGGTTATTATCGTAGCTTCGTTACGTCATTGATTGGCCTTATTACATCATGGATCACACTATGTGAGTGTTTCTGGTTGTACGAAACCAAGAGCGATAAAGTCACTTAATTAAAATTACATTTCTTCATTACCCTCCAGATATTGTTTGCTATTTTGCAGCATACTTAAACAAAAACGTATGTGCGAGAACCAGCGTGACCAACTAAATCAGCAATCTTTCAATATGGAACAGAGCAACTTTGCTATTCAGGGGATGAAGGATACGCAGGTAAGCTTTTTCATTTCTCTGAGGTTTGGCTTTATTTCGGTATACTTGAAAGGATTTCTTTGTTTTAGGCGCCGTCTTTAATATTTCTTAGTCATTATTTGAGCTTTACTAATTTTCAAGATTCTAAGGCGGAATTGAGGCAGCCATAGTTGTTTATCTATGCTTGATTTTCTGATGATGAAAGTTAGTTGGTTCTGGCATTGCAGACTACCGTAGTGGCTATGAAACAAGGTTTGAAAACCATGCAAAAGGAGTACAAGAAGTTGGACATCGACAAAATCGATAAACTCCAGGATGAAATGGAAGAAATGCTTGGTATAAATGATGAAATTCAGGATGCTATGTCGCGACAGTACGAGACGCCCGATGTAAAGTTTCTGACTTGATCATTTTATGACTTACGTTTTCTTTCGTTTCCAGCTTATCTCGAAAATTTTTTTCGTCGTGAATATCATAAGTTCTCTTCCTTTAGATTGATGAAGCTGATTTGGAAGCTGAACTTAATGCTTTGGGGGATGAATTTGAAGTGGATGTAGATACCTCTTATTTAGACGAAGCGTTGAATGCACCAGGCGTGCCGTCCAAGGAACCAGGATGCGAAAGCAAGGTTAATATGAAAATATTAATTTTTACTGTTTTTAATGATGTAAATGTGTACTACAAGGCAATCATATTGCAGGTTACAGAGGGAGGCATTGCAGTGGATGAATTCGGCCTACCGAAAGTTCCTGCGAACAATTAATCCGCATTATCTGCACGGTCGTTTCAGATTTCAGATACTGATTGAAATTGTTATTACAACTTCAAAATTATCTTCAAATTTACTGTCTCTCTTATCAGTTGAAGTGATATTCACTGTCACTTCATTGCTTCAGTTGATATCATTTTGTGAATGTTTTTCCGGAAACCGAAATCTCAGGTGCGATTTCATATAAACAGTATAGCGGTGCTTATTGATGCAATGATTAGTTTTAATAAAATGACGTCGCGGGGGACTGTTGACAAAACTTTCTTTATTCAGGATAATGTTCATAGACAACTATTCTCTGAAGGACTCTGGACGCTCATCACACATTTCTTTTTTTGTAGAATGGGAAGAGTTCAAATATGAAATAGGGTGGACTGCAAATGTTGGCCTGCATTCACCATCTGCCAGCTTTATTTTATGAATCTAAAATCATTTTTGTGTAATTTAGTGAGTGGCTTGCGAGGTTTTATATGTTTGTTATTTCATTTTGTATATAGTGATGAAATAAACACGAAATTTGAGTGCGTAATAATGCTTCAGGTGGAAGATATTGATGGAACTTAAATATTATTAAACGGGATTTCTCAAATTCTTTCAAAAGTTTCTACGCACTTGAAAAGCGAAAAGAATTATGAGTTTGCCTTATACATATAAACTATGAACTGGTTCGGGTAGGAAAAGATTTTTGGAGATTCCTTTTAATGCGACTTTTAAACTGCGGAGTGTAAAGACGTGAATTTCGGGTGAAATGGGAAGATTTGGAAGTTGAGGCTATGTTGGTTACGCAAAAATGCAGGAGTGTCAAATGTATGAATAAGGCATTTGGAATATGGAGATGATAACAGCTTCAGGGCTTATGCCAGTGCAATATTAGAACAGAACAGAGAAATCTACCAAATAATTCGTCGAGTGTTTGAGCAGCATCCAAACACGTGAAATCTATCAGCATCGATTTTTTTGCCCGTTTGCTCAATCTGGAGGGCTTTTGTAACGACAATTCATTTAATCACTTGTAATCCATTTAAATCTAACATAATATCAAACATTTTATTATAACCAGCTTCAGTATTGGCGCACAGACAGCCACATTCAGCCACAATGACAGGCAAACTGACGCGAATTATATTCAAGCATTTTATGAAAATTGTTCTTTTTGGATTTACTATATTATATTCGATAGTACGAGTTAAATAGAAGTTGTGTCTAATATTGACCTTTTTTGTTCTGCATATCTACTTTATCATCAAACAAAAGTGGTTTTGTCACACACACATACATACTACAGAACCCAGGTGTAACCTATAGAAACCAATACTGAGATGTCATATTTCGAAAATGAAAACTGTCGATTTATCTGGATCTACAGGCATGCAGAAAAATGCTACAAGTCATTGGAAAGCTTGTCGAAACGAAGCGACAAGAGTATTTAGTAAAAAGGTAGAAATAAAGTAATCGTGTACTATCAATATCAAATCGCACAAATTATCTTCATAGTTGAAATGCCTCCTACAATTTCAAAAATGGAAGATACGTTTCAAAAAGCATGAAGCAGACGCAGAAAACACTGCACCATGCGCTTCTCGATCGAATAAGCAGATAGTCAGTAGCTCAAAACTACTGAATGGATATATAGCAACAAAACAAGCCAAAAATGATAGCATGGTATTATATGATCGCTATATATCATATTTACGACGCTTATCACATGCTTAGGTAATCCTGGCAACCTTAGGAAACAAATAACAATCATTTTTTATTAAACTTAAACTCGGGACATTTATTAAACTAAATATAGAAGTACATTATGAACACATCGGTGATGTCTGCGATAGCCATACGCCGACAGCAAAAGATATGATGTAGAAATAACATCTTGTTCAGACCGTAACGAAATAACTGAACATTATAATGTGAAGAGGAAATGTAAGATTTTTTTATTCTAGTGTAAACAGTTTTATGCAGTAGTGACAGGAAAAATCTGTCACAGAAGTACAGCTAATAAGAGCATTTTATACAAGTGTCTTATGAACCTATTGACCAGTGAAGCATCACTCAAACTTCATTGATTTTTAAACAAAGCAATATGGAAAAATTAAGAACATGTCACTGGACAGTTGAGCAGGAACATATAAAATATAAATTTCTGCAAAAATTAATATCAGTGAAAAATCTTGGTATCTCTAACGCACATATAAAGATAGAAGCAAGCAGTTGCCCTATAGATCGCATATACTATTATTACTGCGCCAAATCTCCCCCCCCCTCTCCACCCCGTCCATTGTCGAAAACATAAGAAAAGAATGGACTCCGAGAATATGCCATAATGATCAATAGTAGTCAAATATTTTGCGTTACATTTTCGGACTAATAAACGATAGCTTCTCGAAAAATACTTTTTTTTTCAGATAATCATTGTTATATTTCGATTAAGACAGTAAAAAAATGGAAGCCATTCAAAACAGTCTGCACTTGAAAGATACAGAGCTTGCATATGTAACATTGACAGAAATAATCGATGAAAGCAACACAAATATGCGCATGTTAAATATAGCTTGTTTTTGACGGAAATGCTAGCTGATAACACGACACTGAAGGAAATTGATGTGTTTCATACTTAGTACTTTAAGACAAAACGTTACATAAAAAAATAGCTTTTCAATTCATCCTTGAAAAATGCTGCATTGAAATTTCTATTAAATAATTTTTAATCATTTTTGTTCACAATATGATTGCTGGAAAACCTTCGCACTCTTCGAAGATATAGAAAATGGAAATGAATCAAAATTTTTTGAACATTCAAGAAGAAAAATGAGTTTGAAAAACGTATAAAATTCAAGATAAATAATTTGTTCAACGGAACTAAAATAATACGAAGGCAGTGGTTTCAAATGGGCAAAGAAAGCATTTCCAGATAGATATATATCGTAAACCATTTTATGTAAAAAAAGAAGCCAAGAAAGATTGAAACGATGGTGATCAGATGTGATAAGAGGCGTCAATCAAAAATCAGCATGACTGTCCAAACTCACAAAGCTGAGAAATACTACATTAGATCGCATTTCAGTTCACTGAGAAAAGAATTGGGACAAAAACAAATGAAGAATATGAAACGCAAAACCAGAATTTCCATACATTTTATTCAGCTGCTTGCCATAATACCAAGGTCGAATAGAAACTACGCCATAGTTTCTAATATTAAGCATTTAAATTTAAAATTCGCAATAAGTTAATTATACAAGGTCAAGCACTTTGAATAAACACTAACTGAAAGCGATATTTCACTGACTTTGAAGAGTAACAACTACCATTGTTGTCTTGGTGACAAGCCAGCAACACCCATTGCGGTATTAGTTATTGAACTGATTCCAATAGATGTATTATAATTATTCATTGCTTCTGATAATTCTTCCGCTTCCTCGTTCGCCTGCCTGATATCACGAAGTGCTCTGCAACAACGGAATAAAACTCAAAATATATCCTCTATACTTATCTTTCTTCGAAAGTTAGAGACAAAGCATTAAATAAGCAAATCATCCTTTTTCGGATTTATATCTGAACAGATTATTTTTATACTATAAAAGTAATATAAAGTTACTGTCAAAGATTCTGCGAGTGAACACTATAACTTAATTTAAAAAATACCTTGACAGCTTCGACCATTCATCTGGCCGACAAGTTGTAAGGTTTTCGTGTACATCATAGATATGCAAATTACCTTTCTCATCACCCACGGTTAACTGTTGACCTAAAACTGTAAAGTTTAACAAGGAGATTTTTTATGTTAAACCCTGAATACTGCAGCGATCAAATATGTATCCACCCGCAAATACAGACAACACTTATAAATCAGAAGTGTCGCTGTGTGAAAAATGGATCAAAATTTGCTAATTTTGGCCATGTTCAGCATCAACCCAAGATAATCAATCCTGCGATGACAATCTCATCATAGCCTTCAAACAACTAGCTAATATAATTACTTATAAAAACTTTTCGAAGTTCTGCAGAAGAAAAAAGTCTTGGAATTACATGAAACAACCAAAAATATCTACGTATTAGAATTTTCTTTCCCTAGAATGCATCAACAACAAGAGACTTCAACTATCCTACAAATCTTATAAGAGGCTAGTAATCTCACCGTTCTGCATCCATTTCATCTTCCGCACTCCAACACCACCTTCCATTTGCAAATGGGATACAGGAGCTTCGGTGTCTTCATTTAAATTCCACAAAAATACCTAAACGGATGCTAGTGTAAAAGAAGCTACCAAACGCCTAAATACTGATATCAAATTATAAAATACTTGTTTGCAAAGCCTACATTTCCACTAGCATCCGCAGATGTAAAAACTGCAGGATGAACAGGAGACCAGGCAACATCAGTTACATAATTACCATGTTTTTCGAATGAATAAATCGGCCGTGTCTCCTGCAAAATTTAAATCTTAATTTAATATCCACTGCTGCATAAAAAATTCGTGTGAAATAACTATAGCTTGTACAAAAAATACAAAACTAGGTAAGAAATATAATTTTAGAATAAAGTAAAAGAAAAAGGAAGTTTATTCCAAATTCTTTTTAAAGACAATAATTACTACCTTAGTACTCCACAACTTGACTGTCCAATCCAAAGAACACGATAAGAATAAATGCGATAAATCAATGATACCAGAAGCTTTATGTGTATCAACTCCTGTTATGGGTCCAATATGACCTGCAAAAAGATAATGTAATGTTTTTTACAGTTGTTTGATTATAATAATTAAATTAGAAGTGCATTGAAACTTACCTTCATAGCCATCATTTATTCCGCCTTTATTGCCATGTCTACTTGCCGTGTAAACATTTCCTTCTTCACTACCTGCCACGAAATTGTTAACATCGTCTAGCGCGAATGACATACATGTGCATGCTACCTAAAATACAGGGCATTATAAAAAAATTGACTTCCCAAGATCTGCAGATGATAACTTTAGCAAACATCTTTGCAGGATTGATAATTATCAGGTTTCGAATAATCGGATAATTATCTATTTCACTGAAGATATATGAAAAGAAAAAATTTCTTCGAAAGATTATATATATATAAATCATATACATACATGTTTCTGTTTCCATGCTAGATCAATTATATCAATCGGTTGATTTAAATTATCAACGCTCCACGAACATAACCTTCCATCAGTTGATATGCTTATTAAATTATGTGCATTTTGACTTCCCACCACTGCCATGCTCAGCACTGGATGAGTATGAGCTTGTGATGATAAAGGACTCTGAAATATTTCTCGGTAAGAAATAATAAGAATGAGGTTGACAACAAAGCCAGGATCATTAATAAAGCCTGAACAAAAAGTGAAGCCGCCATGATTTCAGATCTGCTCAAGTTGATTTCAAGGAAAAAAATAGAATTGCGATTCCTTATCGTGAATGACAAAACAATAGACTTCGACTACCATTTATTCTCCTTTCTTCTGGAAAAACAGAAAGGTAAATACCTTATTGACAGGAGTCTTCTTGCTGAGTCTATTGTCCCACATACAAATCTGACCGGAATAACATCCTCCCATTATCAAATTTGGATGAAATTTGGCAAATGCAACACTTGTAACCAGCGACTGACAGTAAAAAGTATATCTAAAATTAAGAAATTAGCTATAAGGTTTTTGATCACCCGACTTATAAAAAAAGAAATTTTTAATTGCTTTCAACGTGATGCTTACTCAGCAGTTGGCTTTTTGAAACGACAACTCCACACTTGTACTACTCCAATAGGATCAAGAGGTGAATCAGGATTCTGATCATAGGAAACAGCAAATAATTCTGGGTGTTGCACACAGTGATCAATGCCTGTCACAGCTCTAAAAATTTAGATCAAATCAACTTTTGCCCCCAATTTAACAAAAAACCATTTAAATTTCCAAATATACGAATTCGATTAACTAAGTTGTGTTTCATGAATAACGATGCACTAAATATTTTGAAATTATAACAACAACGAAAACTTACCTTCCTGCGCTCCATTTTTCGTCGACAAATTTTCTAGCAAACATCAATTTTTCACCACTATCGGCTTTTTCATCCATAGCTTCGTCACGTGAGTAATCAATGAAGATGTCAACCTGAAAAAAAGTAAAATGAAAGTCTTACACACCCATAATGATATGCATTACACTAAAACGTAAAAATTAAAAAAAGTCACGACAACATAAGCCATTCAAAATTCAAATATGAACTAGTTGAAAAACGTCCCATGAAATACCTTAACTATTTCACAAAGTTATCCTGTTTATAATGTGCAAGACTATTTTATAGAAATAAAACACACTGATTTCACATTAAATAATGATCCTGAAGCGTTATCTTGGAACTAAATATTGCCAACCTCTTCAGCTAATTGTCGCTCCATGACGCGTGAGTTGTAGTCAAAAAATTGCTGAAATTTTTGACTACTGAGAATTTGCAACTTTTCTTCCTCACTCAGATCCGGGACCTTCGCTTCCTCCTCTTTCTTTTCTTCACCAGGCTATAAAACTCATAACCGATAAACATTCAGTATAATTATTATATGACCCTAACTATTAAGTTGGAATACTATTTACCTCTTGCTGACGCACGCCAAAATTAAAATTAGGCAAAATGTTCGCAATTTCTAGCGTAGGAGATTCGTCAAAATTGATTTCTAAATGTTTATCTAACATCGTCATTTCTTCATCATAATCGAATTCCTGAGAACCTAAACTAAATTCCCCCGCTGATACTCGATCGTCATCAGTTTGTGTTGTTTTACAGTAACTCGCCTGAAAACATCGTTCTTTATAATAATATTTAATATCAAATTTTCTTTGCAGTATTTTAAAGCAATCAGGATCAACAAAATTTATTGGATATTGGAGGAGTTACATAATAAATATAAGGGAATACGAGATGAGTTGCGAGATGAATTGAAAATATTACGCAACTCGGCACTGAAATGAACGAAAAATCGTACAGCATCCTTAGGTGGTACTGAAATCATCTGTGTTTCACAAATAGTAAGTTTTTGTGTCCTGGGAACTGATGAATGTCTCTGATTGTTTCCAACTCTATCCTGAAAAGCATCGGTGGGCAACGTTTAGAAACTACTTTAGTTTATATAAAACATGTCATATTATAATAGAAAAAATGACTACAAAAAGAATTCTAAAACTGCAACTTATCCTTTCCTGAAAAGTGTGGTAGAGGAAAAGAAAGGTTTTTACCACTGTTCGGTGATCAATGTTATTTGGAGTAATGGAATGTTCGATTTGAGGCTGAGCCGATATTCCCAACGGTTCAAGGATCTCTTCTAGATCTTTTTGAGAAAATGTTTTCGGCAAATCGCCCACTGAAAAGCAAGAACCAAAGTAAGACCATATGAAATATTTGATTTATTAATCGCCCGTCCTTTACAATTTTTTAAACAGAGTTCAATTACAAAATCTAAAAAAGGAATAAAGCTGGAGAATGAACTAATAAATAAGAGAGTATAAGCAGTCACATAAAACAACATGTGCTCTATGATAAAAAAATCATACGAGGCGAAGTAATTTTACATAATCTAACACCGATAAAAGCAAAAGACCTGTTCCATTTTCAAGATTTGCATGTTTTAGCAAATTTCGCCGTCGTTCTTCTTCCCGACGTCTTTTCTCCTCCCGGATTTCAGCCAACTTCTGCTTCTTACGTTCGAGTTCAAGCTTACGCTCTTCAGCAGTAGCCATAACTGAAAAATTAATTGAACACGTCAACTTTTCTTCCAACTATGAGCATACGCATTACGCTTGGAAAAAGTGAGCAGTTCAGTACCCAAAGAATATATGCAAATGAAAGACGTATCTCCTAGAAATATAGAGATTTATAAAGTAAAAACTGGTAACGCTTAACTTAATTTCACAAATTCTTCATCTTGTATTTGAGTCTAGCGTATTTTTCCTCATTCCCCAGCTGGTTAGTGCATTCTTCTTTAATTTTACACCCAATCACTTTTACAAGTAAAAGTATTGGACAAAAATTCAAATTTGATGAAAATTTGTAACATAATTCATAAATGTAGACAATTCAAATTCAAACTGATCATGAATTTTTTTCTATTAAGATAACGAATATTACCGACTGACTAATTTGGTGCTGGTGAGCATCATCGACCTCTTATGCAAACTGACATCTTGAAACAAACCCCCACCCCCTTCCTTCATCATTCCCCATCACTCATCATTCCTGTTGAAGTTTAAACGAAATTCCGCATGCATCATCCAATTATTATAACGGTATAAACTTCGACTTCAAAATAGTTCGCCTGAAGGTTGTTGAATGCAAATTTTTAGATTGCAATCAAATTAATGAAGTACTACCTCTTATCCTTCCTAAAATAGAAATTACGGCACGAACAGTTCTGGCTGTCATCACCACTATACTCAGGAAGGAGAGTACATCACTTCGAGCCAATGCTTCAACATTACAACAGCGAAATTTTGCAGTGAAAGGAAATTTCAGCGGAAAGAAGAAATTTAGTAAAAGCGCTTCTGGAAATGAATAAGAATGGCAGTGTTGAAGTGAAAGTATTTCAGTTGATGGGAACGTGAGTGATGAAAGGAGCAGTTGTGAAGAATGCTTCTTTCATGGACCCTTTACTCTCCCTCGAAAGAATAACGACATACGTCTACACGTCATTGTATCAATTACTCCACGTCACGAATTTTATCGAGACTTCTAATGTATTCCTTCGTTACAATGCCAACAATCAAAACATAAGTTGAATGATATTGTTATTTCTTCAGAGATAAAGAGATAATTACCTGCACTTTTTTGTAATTAAAGGTTCTACTTGTTCAGAAGTTGTTATACTGCAAAACTTGATCGAATATTTATTTCAATATCGGATATGTAATATTATTTGAATGTTATCAGTTAATAAGTTCCTTCTAGCATTGCTTACTTCCATATAATGAGAAAAGTATTTCTATCTCTAAACGTTCAAACGTTAAACGTTAAACGTTCAAAAAAAAATCCTGGTTTAACTTGCTTATCATTCGATGATAAAAACCATTAACTCAAGGAGTTACTTTATCAGTAGCTTAAAAATATGAAATATTAGATGAAAGAAAATATCCCCTTTGAATGGTCTTCATGAACAACATTCAAGTAAGCTGATAGACTAATGTGAAATACCTTCAGGGAATTTGGCTATGTGTCGACCAGTATGAACTTAGCAGTGATAAGGTAATACTCGAACAACAATTCTTAAGGAAGTTGGTCATTGAAATAAGTTTCCAATGTATAGTTAGGAAAAGAGCTTATAACACAGTTCTGGGCGGAAAAATCAAACACACCATCTGTCATCCAACTTGATCGTAGTATGTCTACTGATTCTATCAATGCTTTTTGTAAGATATATATTGAAAACATTACAACTTCTAAATGCGAGGTTAAAATATACATTTCTTAAAGTAAAATAATGACAGTATTATACGTAATCCTACAATGTTTTAAATAAATGAAATTAATGATTAGTGATAGTTTTGAATTCTAATTTATCTTTTCAATTTTTTAATACTGTCTGTGTTAGGCAATCAATCGTTTGTTCTGCTGAAAAATGCTAAGCGTAATGGAAATTTTTGAAACAAATAATTAATTAAGAGAATGTGCCGATTGTGTCAACACATTAGACAATTTTAAAATGAAATTGGTTGTTGTTAATAATTTCACTGTACTTACTTCAGTATTTCTAAAATATAATGTTAGTGTTTCCATAATTGCACAGTGGTTGAATTTTCTCTTCCATTAATTGATTGCAATTGTCTATCATTCATATTCCTTCGGTCCAGTAGCCGAATTTACCCCGAAAATAATTCTGACACAAGAATTATTTGAGGGATTTCTTAGCGAGTTTTTGGTTCTTTATTTTGCTAATTTATTTTTATTTCTGTACAGTAATAATCTTATAAGATTTCTTGGAGCTGGAAAATGAATAAACGAATCAATTTAACATTTTTCGTAGGATTACAAAAATAAGCAGTTCAAAGGTTATTATCATAGATCTATCTGTATGAGTGGTAAGTGCTTAGTTGGACCTACATGAGGCACAGTTATATCATCACTTTCCGATGCGCTATGAATGCCTTATATTCTGGGACACATTGATTTTACATAGTACGCAGTGATAAATTTAATAAGTTAAAGAAACAGAGAGAGACAAAGCGGAGGAAAAAGCTCTGAAATGTGTGGAATATAATGTGGTACTATGACAGATATATCCTCAAAAATGGATGGAAGCATCCGGTAGCCATTTGGTTATTGATAAAATGAACGAACATACGACTGACTGACTCATTCACTGAATGATTGAATGTCAACCTTGGAATAAAAAGAGGCGTGCGCAATTGGCCAACATTAACTTCACATATATCCCGCCGGATAAGAGAGGAAATTTTAGCATTAAGCTGTAATGCCGATACATAGAGTCGTGTTTGTGTCTTTGTATGTATGCATGTATTATGTGTGTATGTATGTATGTATGTATGTGTGTGTGTCTGTGTATGTGTGTGTGTCACATGTCTTCAGTGGTGCAAAAGGATGATTGATTTTCGGGGTTGGTTGCCTTGCAACGATTTATATTATGGAGTGCAAGCCGCTTAGGATCACTACCAATAAAGAAGTATTGAAATGTGACAATAGCCGCCCCCAACTGATTCAAATTATTGTGATACATACATTTTTTTTGTTCTGCTCTATTCAATTCCTGTTTCCAGTTTGCGGTATAATTTGATTCCGATTTCCGTATAACTGACAACCTCATGGTAATGGGTATAGGAATGGGCGAAGATATAAATTGTAGTGTGCCGGAAGTGCCTCTGGCTCATCTTGAAGATGACACCGACTTCATCAAAGCGGCATCGCAACAATCGTAAGTGCGATTTCTATATTTTATTTGTTCCTTTTATTTTTATCACTTGAATTTCGTTTTCAACTAAATTTATTAAACATTTCTGACCATTCCCTCATTTTGAATGCTTTGCAAGAAAATAGAAATAGTTTGGTCTAATTGCAAAAGTCCTGAAATGATGCATTGAACCAATAACGAGGAAAACCTTCAATGAAGACTCATTAATTGTCTAAATTGTTTACGATTCTCTCTTACCTATTGTTTACTTTATTTATCAATTATATTTTTTTAATAAAGCGAATTTTTTTACATTCACAACGTAGTGAAATTATAAAATAAGCCATAAGACTAAAAGTTCAACGCAAATAGTGCTCTTTTCATGCATTTGTTGCTGTATTTTATACTCTTGAATTCTTGTTATAAAATGAGCATTATACATTTTCACTGTCATCTCTTTCAAACAATCAGCCGTTCTGTTCAAATAGCACATTTTTCCTTATCCAAAACGATTTTCCATTCAGGCTGATAGATATAAATGATGAGAAATCATAATATGGCTTCAATTCTCCCTAGATTTTCGCTCAAAAATTACCATTTTTATTTTTTTTTTACTTCGAATTTGATGACATATAAAACGGAAGCAATACATTTATAAAAACCGAACGAAACCGGAAACATTTATAAACGGAAACAATTTGTTTGATATTTTATTATTGAAGTAATAGGCATTAAAATTATGCCACATATAACAAAAAGGAAATTTCATCCTGCCACTAATCGATATTGCTTATCGAATTGCCAAATAATTCATTATATTTCTTTTCTTTCATTCTTTTTTCATATCTTCTAGTTCACATTATTTCTTGTGAAAAAATTTTCAAATTTTTGGGCATTCTCTCACTATCTCATTATCTCTCTTCTTTATCATTACAACTTTAAGTTTCTTATTCAGTTTAGTACTAGTTGGTGCCATTTTCATATATCATACAAACAAGTAACATAAAGTTGAAATTTTTTTTCATAAAGTTCATTGATAAGAGTCTATCCAATTGATAAGTTTAATTTAATTTATAAAAACAACTGAAATTTAATGAAGGATAGCATTATCTTTCCATTATTTTTCATCATTGTTTTTACAACATTTTCATTCTTTTTTATGACGTTTACATTTATTGGATGAAATGAGTTTACTTCAATGTTACTCATAAACATTGCAATTCTGATTACATGAGCAATTTGTTAAGCAATTCATGAGGATATTACGATTGTGAAATAGATTACACAATATCCGGAACCATCGATATATAAAGAGATCGTGAAATTTTAACGTTTGCATTTTTCAGTTAGAAATAAATGACGACAGATGAATATTAGGACCGTTTTCGTCATTGCGTTTTTGCTCTAAAATTGATCAGATCAAGTATTTTAAGAATCAAAATTCCATTGTCTATTCTGTACGATATTCGGCGGACAAGTTGGACATTTGGAGATCATATTTGAGCAAAAATATTTTGAGTTTTAATTTTCAATACATTTTCTAATCTCTCTGTTTCATTTGGAAAGGACGATTCATTTTAGATTTATTGCGTTTTTCTGATTTCCTTCTTTTTTCTTTTCTAATCTTTCGTCAAAAAATTGCTTTCAATTTTAGATATGATTCTTGGCTAGTGCTAAAGTTTAATATTATTTCTTATTCAGTCTTTTCTATATTTTCCTTTTTGCATAGTTTTAAATAATCATTGTTCGTACAAATTCTCCTGGAAAGGAGTAATACAAAAACTTAAAAAATCATTTCATTCTTTACTTCTTGAAAAATCTCAAATAATTTTTTTCAAGTATATATCTTCAACTCTAAAAGTTGTAATCAATGATTGCAATTTGCTGTCAAGTGTACTACTAAATCCATGTTTTAACTTAATTAATAAGAATAATTTACAATAAATAAATGTGTTAATAGTGGAATGAATATAAGTGAAATAACAGAAGTCAAAATCAATTTTCAGCACCGTGTCAGCTAAGAGTTTGGAATTATTATGTGACGTTTGCTGCTATTTACATCTTTCACATTTCAAATAATTTTTCGATCATTCTATGAAATGGACTTCTTTAAATATTTAAGCATTTAACTAGCTAAAGTGTTAAAATTCAAATCGCATTTCTTTATGAAAATGATATTTGAGAGTGATGATAGTGATAAAAGAGTGGAAGAGGAAAGAAATGATAAGAGATAGGCAAAAAAATGAAAAATATTTTAGAAATTGTTGCGAAAATATTTGCGTATATTAATAAGATAGGTTTTATTGTGAGAGAATTTTATTCATAACATATCAAATATTTATAATGCAATAGGATTTGATTCTTTACATCTCTCTCTTTCTCTCTCTCTCTCTCTCTTCTTTTTCTGTATTTAGAATGATTTGATAGCAAGAAAAGATGATGACAAATTAATGATTTCACTGAAATGTTTAAATTAGTACTAATCTGAAAGATAAAAATCTTCACATGAAAAGCCAATATCTTTACAGTATCGATTTTCATCCCATACTTTGTCAGTTGTTTAAATGAATTCTAATTAAAGTAGAATAGAATAAAGGAAAATGAATAGACAAATAGACATAAAAATAAAAGGAATACAATATGCTAATCCATGCGAGGCACGGCACATATGTATTGGTCAGTATGAAGGCACATCATTATAGCTAACATGGAATAAATGATAGAAGCCTATTCTTCCTTTCCCTTATCTCTTTTTATGGCATTCATCTTAACCAATCATTTTCAACCATCTTTTTCTTCTTTGCACTAATGAATTTTCAATATGTTCGAAATTGTTACAAACTAAAGGTAGCCAAGATGGATATATTCGAACGACCTCGTCACATTCCAACTTTCACTTCACTTTACAATCATTCTTTTCCTTCCATCAAACTAATTTGTTTTAATTTGATTTCGATCAGTTTGTTTATAGAATTTAACTGTCATTTAAAGTTTCTTCTCTTTCATTTTGCTTTTTAATCAATGGGATTAAACAAAAGAGGGATGAAGTAAATATTTCACTGTACATAAGTATCAATGATATTGATATTGATTACAGTGTGATATTATTTCATAATGTGAAGATATATTGATGTGTAATAAGAGTTATTTAATAATTATTTCACATAGATGCGGAAAGTGCAACAGCAGACACTAACAAATTTTCGCTCTGTGCAACGTGAAGAAATTATAAGAGTGATAAGACTTAAACCATTTCTGACTTAGAATTTTGAGTTGAGCCTCTACCATTGACACATATTCTCTTCCCTGTTTTTCCCTCTACCTCTCTCTTGTCATCATTTTTCATCATTTCTTCTTTCTCATCAGATATTCTAAAGGTACCAACCACCAGCTTGGATAGGAAGAAAACCTATGAGATATCAAAATTTTTCCGTTAAAAAAAAAGTTTAACTGAGTACAAAAAAAGATAGAATCTCCTGGGATTGCATGCAAAGTATAACTCTTCTTTTCATTCAATTCTCATTTTTTTCTTCAAATTTCAAGAAGAGGCCAGAGAGGAATGATGAAAAGTAAAGCCAGGATGGAATGCAGAAATCTAAACTTCATATAATATCCTTTAGGCAACATTTTGAAACAGCTGATAGCTATGATGGATAAAGCTCGATAAGAAATTGCAATGATATGAAATCATAGATTATCAATCATCTCATCATTTATATTCACATCGTCACTAATCACTGATGATCCGTGTATGTGATATCCAAGTGATGATTTTCAGGATTTTTCTTGGATCAAAAAGTAATGCCAATGCAACATAATTATCGGATCGATATTTCTAGATATACCTGAAAAAAGTTATCTCCGTCTGCTTATTGAAATATGAAATTAGATTAGTTGATTTTGGAACATTGATGAGATATTCTTGAGAGTATGACGTAAGTTATTCATCGTTCATTTTCAGATTGTGCACGGTAATTGAAAATTGTATCAATCTTAGCTTGTTGACACATGACCATAATTTCTTAGCTAACTTGAAGTCTCCAGGAACATCTTTTTCAACCGAATTCCATCCGTTTTAGTCAGTTTACATTTTTCTCATGAGGATTCTCTACTAACCAGTGATGATGTGCCATTTTGAAAACAAATGTAATTGTTGACTTTGTGGAGAAGGAAATGATCTGTGCAGTTTATCAGCTTCCTTTTTTAGAAATAATTTTTGTAATTAATCATTTCTAACTAATATTTCTGCTTATCGGTACAGTTTTTCATCTGCTAGATTGCACAACGTTTTGTAAAATTTGGCAGAACAAAAATTTCATATTAATGTGTGGAGAAGTTCAGGAAAAATCTGTGAAAGTCCTCTAGCAAAGTTTGAAATTTAAAATCGTAGGTTTAACTTCTTCAAATTTTTAGGTTCATAAATAAATTCAGCCACTTGATATTTTTCACTTACTATTCTTGTTACAGGACCAGTGATTGCGAGAACAATTTTGATGAAAATTTCGATGCGGAAAATCTATCGGGTAGTTTGGAAGATTTGGTCGGAACATTTGATCAAAAGATCTCGCACTGCTTCAAGGACCTTAATAAGGCTACCGAAGAGATAGCACCTATACAAGTGCGGTCAGAAGATGAAATCATGTCTGAAAGCCAGTCAGTATTTTTTATTATTCTAGCGCAACATTTTGTTCGATAATTCATTTATATATAGACATCACTTTAATTTTTTGAGTTGCAAAGATACCGTTCCAATCACAGATTTGAAGCAAACATATTATATCAGATATTCGCACTTATATTTTGGTATCGAATAGTTTTTTATCATTTCATTCACAATTCTAGAAATGACTATCAATATTATGGGAAGTCAATTCCATAGTAATAATAATTATTGTCGATTTTAAACCATTTCATGTGAAATAGATTTGAGCGAAGCAATTCGTCCTTGATGTTATAGATATTACAAATTATAGCGAAATTAACTTTGAAAATTGTTGCTCATTACTGTCACTTTCTATACACCGTTGCGATGAAATAAATTCTAAGTTGGGAAAATTGAATATTAAATTCGCGCAATGATAATCGACAAATAATTTTTAATTTATGCTTTTGCTCTTTTAGACAAGTATATGAAAATTTATTCTTATTCCTAATTTTTAAAGAGATTTTTCACCGATCGAATTTAATGTATGGGAAATATAGGCAGAGTACTTACCCTTTCTGCCACAAATTTATTGCTCTCACTGTAAATCTTCTGTTTTCTCGTGTAAAAATTTCTCTTTTAGTATAAAAGAAAGGAGGAAATTTTACATAATTAGAGTGGTGTCGCCATTTTATGAATTGTTTTTATGGAAGCTACAGTTTCTTCAAATTTAGTTCAATGAATCTTTGAATAGTCATCGAACTTAAGGATTACGGTTACTTCATTGCCTAAGAGAAATACGTAGCGGGCGATAATTGGCGGAATTCTTACACTGAACGAATTGTTTCCGTATAAGATTATCGTTGTATCTCCTAAGCAGGACAGAAATAAGATCAGTTAATTTGGATTCAGTAGCGAGATTGATCTCTTTTTCTGAAAATGCAAAACTCCAAGCAAATGTTTTATACACAAATAAGTTTGTTGAGAGACATTGCAAAATTTGTTCAATTTCTTTAAATAAAAGTTTGATGAATTAATCAAATTATAGATATGAATTTAGGATTGAAGATCACATATCTTTTACGTTATCAATATTTTTCGCAAAGTTTTCAAAACATTGTGTGCGAATACTGTAGATAATTCAGTAATAACGTTATTCCTGTCAATTTTGTTTTTATATTTGGGTAAAATTAAATCTATAAGTAATAGCATTATTTTTTTTTCAGAATTTGGTGGACTTTAACGGGAAATTTCGGCAATATGCCTCCACTGGATTTCTCGAAAACACAAACAAGGCAGTTACAACTTCCTGCTCTCAATCTTCAGCCATGCAAGGTTCCATTTTTATCAGTTTTTTCTTTTTTTTTGCAATGACCCGAAATACAACAAGAATGATAATTTTTGGATCAAAACTATATGCTGAAGATAATGTATGCTTGTGAAGGATAATGAAACTTTTAAAATAGTTCTTCAGATTGTTTCAAATCTAAGTTTTTAGGCCTTAGGCCATTTTAAGTCTTTAAGTCATTGGAATATCCTGCTTTTTAAATTAAAAGGAGTCCCCTCCTATAATCTTTTGTTTTTGCATACATCTCTGCCGTTCAGCGAACTGTCATCTTTCAATTACATTTAAATGAATAATTTCCACAGAGTTTTGAAATTCACTCTTTGTAGAGCGACAGAGTATAAAACTTATTTGGTAATTGGAAAGTTGGAGAGAGAGAGAGAAATTCCTTACGGAAATTGGAAAAAAATGCATTCATTTGTTAGTTGCTAACATAAGACTTTAGTTGGATTTATTTAGGATGAATTTAGACATGCTTCACAGATATAACCTCTGCTCATCTAATTTTTAGGAGGGAGAGAGAGAGAGAGAATTTTTCTTTTTCCATCGCAAATGTAGAGAGTCAGTCTAAAAAGAACTGTGAAAAAGAAATCTTGATAGCAAAAATTCGATAAAGCGCAAAAAATGCTCTCTCTTTCTCTATGCCCACTTCATATGCAGTGCAGGGAAAAAGGGGATCGATTTAATATTACTAGAAAGTTAGTTAGTTATTTTAAACATTTTAATACATCACAAGAATGGATAGAGTATTAAATGTATAATCTGTCGTGTTTCAATTGCTTTGTTCATTTTTTAGAATCTTTGTCGATTCTTGTAATATCAACATTTTCATCTTAATAGTAAGCAAGCTTTTTGTAGTAAAAAATTCTACGACAGTAAATTTTGGAGTAAAAAAAATTTCGATTTCTTCTGATAGTAAAAGTGATTATCGATAAGATTGTATGAGAGAACGAAATACATCGTAGAAGTTTCCATGAAATTTTGCATATGTACGAAGTTTTTTAGTTTTACTTTGAGTATTTAATAGAACTATGTAGTCGAAAAATAGCGGATAAAATAATTGTGCTGAAAAGCTTATCATCCAAATTTACTACTTTTATCATTAATATATGAATGTTAAATTATAGAAATCATTATTCTCTTATTCATTTAATGTAATTGTAGTATCATTTAATTCATCATAAATCCTTTTATGTTTTTCTATTATTAGAAAAGAGAGAGAAAGAGAGAGAAAACATGAGATTGATTGATAGCAAGTATTAAGAAATGAAAAATTGATCACGTTATTGGCATTTGTAATTTCAATGCATCTAGAAAGATCTTTTAAGAATTTTTTCAAAATATAAATTTTATTAAGCTATAATCCGGAATGTTTTTTATTCTCTCGTTTCCCTTTTCCTTTTCTTTCATTATCAATATTCCATTAGAGTAAAAGAATAAGAGTCTAAATTCTGAATTTCATCTTCAATTACAAAAGAAATTAATTTTTTTCGAGTTATTTTTTTTATTGGGTTGGTTGGTTCTCAACGAACGCTTTTAGCGTTTTCAATTTGGCTTTCATTCGTATCAAACGAAGGATACAAACACAAATCTTTCATCATTTCTCTCATCGATGTGCCATCAGTTTACTATCACTGCTGTGAGTCTGTTCCCTTGTGTTGGAGCTGCTATTCCCAGCGTCCCTCTTAGTGATAATTTTCCCTATCAAAGATTACCGAAAAATCCTGGTGATGTTGACTTTATTCGGCGAAACAAAGTGAGTATTGATTTCATTCTACTGAATGAAAATGAATTTTTTTCTATAAGAATTCAAGAATTAAAATTTAAATTCATAAGCGTTGTGGATATGAAAAGCGATTTTTAGCTTAGTTATCCGTTCAATTTAGTAGCGTAATACAATATCATAGAACCATTTTATTTCTGATTCATTAGTTGCAATGTCAGCTAATAGAAAAAATTGGCTGAGAAGCTGAAAAATGGAATATATTAGTTTCCACAAGCTACATCGAAAAATTGAAGTTTATTGTCTATTTTTTTATATTGAATTTTTTTTAAGATGAATTTTAGCATTAAATTTAAAGAAATTTGAGAACTTCAGGGAGTTTACAATGTGCTGCGAGAAGCTCATATTTCACTTCTTATAAAATTTGAAATTAACCGAATATTTGAAGACAATAATTCAATCGTTATTTTTCAGGAAAATAGTGATCCTGGTATTGATTTATCAGAAGAAGATGAGGAGTTGAGGAGTGCACTAGATATGCATCAATTGATCAGTCAACGGGGTCCTTTATCAGAGTCACCTCCACAAACTGCCGATCAGGTGATCGAGGAAATTGATCAAATGCTTCAGGTTAATTTTTCTCTTTGCACTATATTTCAAGAATGAAAAATTGGAATGTGTTTGGCATAGAAATAATGGAGATTCATTAACAATTTTCAGTCATGTGATTTTTCTGGATCGGTTATGACTGATCACACAATGGAATCGATGGATAGCATGTATTCATCGATGCGTTCACCATTATCAAATGGACAATACGAGATGGATGTCAAATTGCGACAGGCCGTTGCCATTACGTCGAATTCTGAAAGTAAGTAGGAATGTTACTTGTAGTGCGAGATAGTTGTCATATAAGAATGCATAGTTTAATTTCTTTTTTAGTCTTCATGTAAGAGAAGTATATTTACTTAATTCATCCGGATTTGAATATATGAATAGACGTGTGAGTAGATTAGTACTGTAATTTATTGTTGGTTTGATCAAATTTTCAAAATATTATAAGTTTCCTCGGTATTTATTTGTTGGGAATTTCTTAACTGCTAATAATAGATTGTTCAACATTTTCCAGGATTGGAAGGTAAGTAATTTTAAATGAGATATACTTTTAATTGTTGTGAAAGAGTATGAAACGCATTTATTCCGCTGTATGTTTATTTGAACAATTATGGGGACAAATCAATTTTTTTTCCAAATCTAGCAGCAAACATAAGCAATAAAAGTGATGAATTTTTAAAGGAAGAAGGGATTGGGGTCATCACAAGTTTATTTCCAAAGCTTTATAATTTCTCTCAGCTTCAGTTGGATAGGTTTTAGAAAGCATCCAGTTTAAGAGTGAAACTTTTCATTATTCAGTTCATCGAATATGAAATTCCTCAAAGCATGACCTTTTCTTGCATGCCTTGGTGTTCGAGTGTACGCCATTTACTTTTTGTCAATGTCGTTTGCTTTAAAAGTCTTCATCCATATCACTTTTGGAGAAAGGATGCTTTGAAAAAAAATTGGAAAGGGCGCTTTAAAAAAAATAAGAGAGGGGAAATTATTAATTATCATTTTTAATGCTTTTATCGTCACTGTAAGGATCCTTTTATGTGGTATTATTTAAATTCCCATTGACTGATTCGTTTCCTCTGTTTCATCTTTATTGTTTTACTTTTTTTGTGTTTTTTAAAACTTTCCTCCGCTAAAAATTCCTACTCTTGGTGTATCTACTTTGTGACTTAAATATTTAAAATTTCAGATTTGGAATCATTTACTTATAGCAGATTGCTTGCTCTAAGTGCTGAAATGGAACAACTCATTCAAGTAAAAATTAATTTGTTTTATGTAAAGAGGATTTGTAAGGCATGAAATATAAGATTTATATGATTTTAATATGATAAAAAAAAGGGGTAATAACATTTATGGAAGTAGAGGTAATAACATTTATGGAAGTAAAAAAAGAAGTAATAACATTTATGGTAGCTCTAAAGCATATTAGATAATATCATGCATTAATGTTAGAAATCTCACATTTTATTTCTTTTTTCAGGTCTACAATGACAGTTTGGTGGAGCAATTAGCTCATCGTGATGAGTTAGAATATGAAAAGGAAATGAAAAATACATTCATATCGTTGCTTTTATCTATACAGAATCGACGAAGACATTTCACCAATGAGCGAAAACGTAAACCGTTGAAAACTGACTCTTCACAACTACCACAGGTTAAAAAATTACATTTGGAATAGATTTTGATGCAGGCATTTTGTATTACAGTTTAATCAAATTTATAAATTTACAAAATTAAAATTCTTCGTCTTTATTTTAAATGAAATTGAGAGATCCCAATGTAGTTTTATGCTTTTTATAATTTAGCATCAGTGATTCATGTAGGTTATGGGAAAGTTATATCAGTATATTGCTATATATGTTCTTTTCTTGTTACTGCAGTAGGAATTAATTTTATATAACTTTACACAAATGATTCTAATTTTGTTTGTGAAAGAATTGTGTCTCTGTAATCATTGATTTGAGGAGATCATGATCATTTCAATCAAGCGCTTCTGATAGAAAATGCATGCTAAGTAGGACTGTATTAAGCTGTTCTATGTTGTAAAGCCCACAATTTGAAAACTTTATTTTCGTACATTTTTGGTATTAATGTCTCAAAGAAATATTAAAATTTAGAATATCATTTTTTAGTATATGACGGCGACAATTCCGCACGATGAAAGTCGTCTCTCCATGGACATGAACACATTGATGGCGCTTATCAAATGTAATCATTTTACTTTAGTTCTTATCTCTTCCGTTATTTAACTGCTAAAACTAAATAGTACTGCCCGTCGTTCAGCGCATCTTCTAATAATGGCTTCTGATATTGTTTTTTGGCTGCTATTGCACATAACTTTTTTGGAAGACACTTTTGTTAACTGTAACAAGCAGTTCCATAAAATCTGCTATTGATTAAAACTTTTGCTGGCTTGATCGAAACTGTATTAGCTATCAAAGGCAATGTTACTCTAGTTTAATTGAAAAAATATAGTTATTGTGCTATGTGTGCCTCTAATTAGAAACGATTTCAGTGTTACGAGCAATTGATGAAGATAGTCCCGCTGTGCCAAGCATGCTCACTGACTATATCTTAACTGGTAACAATTTCACTTCGGATGTAAAATTTCGTATTCTTGAACCAGTTATAGAATCATTTGGAGCATTTCTGAGCATATTTCAAAATTTTTTCTTTGATACTCTATACTCTTCAAGTTTAAAAAGGAGTATTCCATGCAAAATGATAAATCTCAATTAAAAAAGGAGTAGTATTCCATGCAAAATGTGCTCCAAAATTTTCGCCCTCAAGGTGGTGGTGAGGAACAATAAGAACACAATTTATATATTTTGGCATGAAGTTAGTGAAATGATAAATCGTTTATAGTAGATTATTTCAGTCTTGTGCCCCTCAGCGTCATCATCAGTTACCACAGATTTGGCTGCTTATAAGTGAGTTAAACCAAATGATCCCATCAAAATTCCAGTGCTGCTGTACATTAAAGTACGGCTACAGCTCATGCTGCTCTTGCTTTTTGTATCTTTATATACACCTGTATACCAGAACAGTGCATCTGATATTCATTTTTTCTTTTACTTTAATTATGTGTTTGATAATTCACATCTACTGCACTTTTTTTGACTGAAATTTTTTTAATTCTTTGGAAGATGCTTTGCTTATTAAACTTGAGATTTTGAAAGTTCAAATTGCGAAACTAGGATGACGAGGAAAGACATTACTTACTCGGACCAGTTCCAACAAAATTGAGTTTGATTCCAAGAATCCCAAATTATGAAGGAGCTTCGAACAAATTTTTTTATTCACGTGATCTCCATTCCAGTCTGTCCTTCATTATGAGACTACTATCCCATTTCATAAGTTTTGCAATGCGAAAGTGTACGAACTTGAGCTACCATTGATTTTTTAGTTTTCTTTAAATTTTATCGATGTGCAAATTGAGCGTAATTATCTTATTTCTGCTTTTCAACAGACACATTCAAATTATTACTACTTAATCGCCATGAGCACTGCTTCACGTCCTTCTGTATGTATCGTGTGTGAAATTTTTGCATTCTCTTGATATTTGTACTATCGATCTCACTTCGGCTCCCAAAAATATAATTCGAATGGAACTTAGTGCCTTATAATATCTTCTTAAGCGTCGAGTTTGATTTCAAGAATTTGCAGTGTAAAGGAACTTTAAGTTAAATTTTATTATTCAAGTACACTTCCTTAGTTCTGAAAACATAAGCATATTGTTCAATTTTCCCAATGAAAGATTTATTCTCCACAAACAGCAGCTTGAAACATAACAATTTCCCAGTTTAATTAATGATAAAGTTTACATTTTGTTTTCAATTATCTTCACGCAATAAGGTACACCAAATCTTGAATCGCTAAAATAACTTTCTAATCGCAAATGTAGTATCTCGTCGTTTCTATGTTCCAGAAAGTACAATTGCACCATGGCTTATGACTTATGTGAAATATTCTCTGCTGTTTCCATTGATGTTTCACAAGGCATGCCCAAATATTTCCGAAGGTTTGAAGAAATATCGACGCCAATAGGAGGCCGCGATGAAACAAAAATACTTGCAGGTATTTTTTCAGGTGGTACAATGGAAGGTGCCCTGAAAAAAGCTACGGAAGTAATCGGAAACTGATGGGTGGCATATTTGTCAGGAACACTAACAGAAAGACACAAACTAATAAATAATTGATGGATTAATCTCTCATGTGGCTGAGATATTTAACTAACGCGACGTACTAACAGATGCGGCATTTTAACTGATTAGACGTACTCTAAATTAGAATGAATTCCATGGTTTGACCAATTATCCAGCTCATACTTCTCAATTATCTGATAGTAAAATTCATTTTTGAGTGTTTTACTGTCTTCCAAGTTGCACACCGCAAAAACAACTTGCCCTTTCGCTAACAGCTGCAAACCATTCCACGCTATCATTTCTGCATTGTCGCAACAATAGAATTTTGAAGGAGCACAGAGACTATAACCAAGGGATCCACAAACATCATCAAGTTTGGCTAATATATACTTGTTCGAAGCAACACCACCAGAAATAAAAACCAACCGATTACGGGGTGGAATCTGTCACCGTGCAATAATTCGATTAGTTTGAAAAACGATTAAAATTTGAAATAAAATAAAATAGCTTCAAAAAATGCCAGTCAAAGCAAGATCATGGAGATATAGAGCTTTGGATTAAGTACAGCGATAGAGAATACAAAAAATCCTACAATGATTACTTTATGATTACTTCTACACAATAAGAATCAGTAGTTTGACTGGAATGAAACCTTGTCGAAATCGTTCAAATATTGTAAACAACAATTTAGTTTCTTGACCAAATATTTTGCGATGGAATGCTGAAATCATTTTCTCTGAACAAATCATGTCAGTTAGAAAAAGTTTCCTACGGTCATCTACAACAGGAAGCAAAAAAAAAACTGCAGAATTGCAAAATTTATGACCGTTAGTACCTGAACGCTTGCACAAAAATCAGGAACATTGAGAGTGCGTTGCCCTGAAATCATAACTAAGTATGTAGCCTTGATCCATGAAAAATTGAAATGCAAAGCCATTTTTGCAAATTTGTCTATATCGATTGAGTACCGTTTGAAGCCATCCACAGATGATCTAAATGCAAGATTTTAGGCGAAGAATACTGTTTCATTTTTAGAAATAAACTTTTTATTTACCAGAGTGAAATTCATGACAAAAAACATTAACACGTACCTTGATGCCATCACTTCCAGAGCAGCTCCTGGATGTAAATCATGCAGCTCTGGTTCCTCAAAATCAAGCGCTCGACTAATTTTATCCATGCATTCGCCAGGGCTACCAGATGTACTGGTCAGCAAAACTTCAAAGTCATCTGGTCCGTTAGTTACAGCTATTATTGAATGTCCACCCGAAATAAGAACAGAGACATAAGGATACGGTACTGGTTTCATCAAAGTAGCAATTGTTGCATGAGCTTGCATGTGATGAACTGGTATAAGCGGTATACAGCCTTTCCTAACATAAAATATAGCAAATTTTTGGAAACGAAGTTTTACAATGTCTTAAAAGGACTCATTAATTAGAAGAAACAAATATGTATTCACAAGATTTATATTGCCTGTTTTAAACTCAAAACAAAAATCACGATATACCTTGCCAAAGAGACAGCTTTTTCAGCACCAACTCGAAGAGAAATGATTAAACCAGGTCCCGTCGTCACTGCTATACCATTCAAATTACAAAGTCGTATACGACTTTCATTTAAGCACTCGTCAACAAATAAATCGATGTATGAACGATGCTATAAAAATCTCTCACCAACGTTGAAAATACAATTAAATGACACACACATTATCTATACTTATTCGTTTCGAAATACAAGGATGTTCGCTCTTGAAATTTGAACGATTGTCTTTTTAATTCATAAAAATTGTTTTTTTGGAGCTTCTCAAAAACGTACAAAACGAATACAAACGTTTCTCTGGTATAATAAACCTGGTCAGCCGCTACAGCTGGGCAGATCCCTCCAAGTCGTTTCTGTATCTCGCGATTCGCATAACGACGAGAACTGAGAATCCTTCTATTACTGTTCAGAATACATACCGCCGTATCATCACAACTAGCTTCAAATTCATTATCACAAAGAATGATGAGGTAATGGAAAACTTAAACCTACTCCCTCATTAGCATTGAGTATTTTACTGATCTCTCCCTCTCCCCTTCCAATCATTTCAATCCGTAATTCTATTCTTTGTAACATGGTCGTGGAAAAAAAAAGAGTAGTGGATGAAAGCACAACATTTAAACTCAAAACTGCAACCACCCACAAGCATTCACAGAAACAGTACGATATGCAGATGTATTAAAGAATTTCAGTAAAAAAAAGCTACCTGGTTTCAATGCCCATAACAACGACAACTCCTTTAGAGTGTGTGCTATGTAAATTGGAAATGTTGCGATTTGGGGAAATTACTTTGCATAGAAGCTTGACCAAAGTCCTTCTCATATTCGGTTTGACCAAAGTCCCCTGAAATGTAATGAAAGCCATCAAAAGAAGTGACAGTGACATAATGTTTCCAAACCGTTCCAGAATGAACTTTATTCCAAAACTATCAATAAGAGCCTCTACTGATCGTATCAGACTGAGGAGTTGCACAAAGCACTAAAACAACTGCATCCATAAATAGATATAGAGGCTGTCCAAGAGGATCACTTGATCCCTCCAATTCGCAAAAGTCGTAGCATTTTCTATTCCCAGTCCATCATCTAAACTTCCCGCTATTTGCTTCCAAACCTTCTCCTTAATTGGAAGATTGCCAATTATTCTGAATGTATGCGAAAAGTCTAGCACAGAGAGTGTATTGTCCCACTTCTCTGTGTTTACATCCATTACGCGCTGTCTTACATTTGCTTTTTGTCGAATCCCTCAATTACGTCTCTTCAATTAACACTTTTTTGGCTGCCCTCCACTTTTTCATATTCCCTTTTATCTTTTTCTCTCTACTAATTGCGAACTATTTTTTGGTGCATTCCGTTCTGTCGTTGTCAAAGTTAGGTAGGCTTATCCTAATTTGAAATGGCCTAAAGAGCGCGCGCGGTTGCGTTGCGGACTAGCTTTTATCGTGAGGCGTCTTGTTGCAGAATACATTTCTTCGGTTGTTATTGGCGAGAATGAGTAATATGAGCGCACGTGTTTACGTGGGGCGTTTGTCCTACAGAGCGTCCGAACGTGACATCGAGCATTTTTTTCGTGGTTATGGACGTATACGTGATATTGTTCTGAAGAATGGTTTCGGTTTTGTGGTAAGTGATTCATGTGAATTTTTTGTAGAGCAGTAGATCCCACCAACATTCTCCTTTACAGGTGGCAAAAATTGTAATTCTGTCAATTGCTTAAGGTGTTTGATTTCATTCTCTAAGTTTTTCAGTTCACTTAGTCGAGAAAATGATTACTGTTAAACAATAATTTAAGGAAGCATTCATTCTCTTTCCAACACTCTTCTGCTTATGCTGGATAGTTATGAGTTAGTTATGAGAAAAGTTGAGTCCTAATGTAGATATTCGCGTACTTCACTTATGTGCGCACATATTCACGGGCATGGTGCGTGATGGAATTTAGTCGTTTATTATTGGTAATATTTTCTTTGCAGAAACTTTTGCGTTCGTATCCACATAAGTGACATACGTCAACTTATACATTCGTATATGTAGATTGTGGGACTGCTATCAAAAGTTGTCTATTTTAGTAAGCTAATCATCATAAGATAGTAAACTACGGTCACATTTAAGGTTTGTGGTTGGCATATCCAAATTTTTCGTTTAAGTCATTCTTTATAATTTATCTTACTTAACAGTTATTATTGTTGGTTTTGTAGTCTCTCACTGTCATTGAATGGACAGAATTTTATTGACTTGTAATCTCCTTACTGTTTTAATTATCCTGTTCGACCTCTATATTAGATAAATGCTGTTTAATGTTTTGCAATATTATGAGATTCTCAAAGCATATTAATTACAAATGCGTTTGTTGCTATGAAATGACTATGAAGCGTATTAATGGCAAATTGCTAGCTTTTTCATGAGTTGTTAGTGTGAATATTCTTTCTTTTATTTTTTAATGAGGAATCTGCGAAATATACGGTATCACAATCAGATAGAGCAGAGAAGTATTTCTCTTTCGAAAGTCTTCAAATTAATTATTTGACCAGCTGTATGCAAGTATTTTTCATAATGAGGTCAAATAAACTGTGACACTCGATGATGTACTAAAATTAGGTGGAAGGAATTTTTGTTGCACATTTAAGATTGTTTTTGTATTGCATGAACTTTTCGTTGGAAAAACAAAAAAATGTTGTAGGAATTTGATGATCCGCGGGATGCGGACGATGCAGTATATGAGTTGAATGGAAAAGAGTTATGCGGTGAACGCGTTATCTTGGAGTTCTCGCGCCGTGGACCTCGAAGTCGTATGGGATTCGGCGGCTTTGATCGATTTCCTCCACCGAGACGGGAATCAAGGCTAGTGTAGCATATCTTGTCTGTCATGCTGTTTTTCTTGTTTTTTCTTGTTTTCTGGTTATATGTTACGTGGATCTTTTTAGATTCTACAGTGCGTTGTATTTTCAGATACGGTCCACCTCAACAGACACGCTATCGATTGATTGTAGAAAACCTTTCGTCTCGTTGTTCGTGGCAGGTGAGATAACGTGATGTTGGGACGTTGTTTGCGATCACCTGATGCATACGTCGTTGTTTGAGGGTGGTATACATGTAAAGGGAAGGAGATACACCACACACTCGCGACAAACCTGTATAATTACCCGATGGATAAGGAGAGAAAATGGCCAAATTTCAGCACCTTGATAACACCTTTGTTTGAGGCGTTGGCGATATATGGACGAGTAGAAATCGGAAAATATTTAGTTTTTTAGCTTTTTTTTCTGTTGCATCAAACGCGCATTGTTTGGATAGCCTTATAAAGCGCGTTCGATGGCCATTTAATTCTCTTCATGAAGATAAGGCCGAGTGAAGGCACCAAATTGGCCAGGAGGTAGTCGCGAGCTGGTGCAGCTCAAAATGGTTTATCGTTGGTGCGTAGGCGTCTTGTTATTGGTGCGTTCGGGCCCGGGCTCGTGTTTCGGTGCTTGTTTCGTTTCGTTCTGATGTCGCAGGTTGAGGCTAGTGGTGGTGTACTGCCGCATCGTGAGGGCCACATCAGAACATGATCTGGTCAGTTCTCTAAAAATAAATTCGATCTTTCGTATCGCTGAAACAAAAGGTGTTTGACATTTATCAAAATGAGTTAACTGGATGGTAGTTTTTTCTTTTTTTGACGAGCGCATACGAAATTTCCATGGTTGAAAGTTCCTTCATAACGGGAATTTTGTCTTCATTTTCAGCATTTCCTTGCTGTGCGGTTTGGCATGAAAAATGTGAGATTAGAAAAGATCGACTGCTGCAACAAGAAGATACGGGATGGTCTGCAAAAAAATATACATTAAGAGGACAATATGCTATTTAGAAGCAATTTGGTATTCGATGAGTAAGAGAATATAGTGATGTAGGGGTTTGATGGTTGACGATGCTTTAATATGCTCTTTGAGAGCAAAAGGTATATGATCCATTTCCTATTGCACTTCGTGTCGCTGATTCCATTTGGTAACCGTATTGTTTTGCAGGATCTTAAAGATATTATGCGAACCGCTGGTGAAGTAACTTTTGCAGATGCGCATAAGCAGCATCCAAATGAAGGGTAGGGTCTTTTGGTTTAATGTGTTCCTTGCTTTATGTTTATGAATATCTGGCACCTTGCAGTACTTTTATATGTTTCTGACTAAATATTGCGTTTTTTTAGGATTGTATGCTTTTTAACACGAGAAGATCTTGAAAGAGCGCTTGACAAGCTGCAGGGAAAGGAAGTAAATGGTCGCAAGCTAAAACTGATTGACGATTCGGAAAGACGGGATAGTCGAAGGTAAGAGTATAATAATAAGAGTGACGTACCTTTTATGAAGTTATAGATATTATTTGTACCACATTTGTAATCACTTTGTTATTTACAGTCGTTCCCGTTCTCATCATCGTTCTAATTCTCGTTCACGTAGTTCGCGTAGTCGGTCATCACGTTCACGCACCGGTTCGAAGTCACGTTCGCCGACACCAAAGAAAGAAGGCGAAGGTTCGAAATCACGTAGCCGCTCTGGAAGTGCTCGTTCTCGTTCTCATTCACCGGAGAGAAATGGATCACAGGGTGGCGCAGTTACTGAGAATGGTGGTGGTGGTGAAAGTAGTGGCACTGTTCCTGAAACCAATGATGAGCCTATGAAAGATGCAAGTCCACCGCCCAATAGTAGTGATTATAACTGAACATTTTCCTGCATTTTTATTTTCTTTTTAAATTAATATTGAACCATTGTTTTAACTCCACCAAATTCCTCTTATTTCTGTTCCTGAGCATGCTGTCACACTGAGAAACCCTAATGAAATCGCTTACGTGGATTTAGATCAGATAAATTTTGCTGTAAATTCTCTGACAATACATTCAGTGCAGTTTTTGAACGCCCTACAATTACATCCTAGAAATCTTGGCACGAGGCTTTCAGGATTTGGAACATTGAGTACCTTTGCTGCAGGATTTTGAACTGCGATCTCGTTTCCTAATAAAAATGACTGACATTGCTGTAACCTACTGCAGCGGTTGATGTTCGAAATCTATGATATTTGGGCCTGCAATGAAGTATATATTTCCCATGTATAACTCATTCGAGTATGGTAGTCTTGCTTCCAGTAATAAATATAGTGGTAGGGCTATTTACGTGACGGCGCCACGGTAGCAGCAATTACACACTGTCATCTTTACGTGTTCGAGATTTTTACACACTGTCATTTTCGCACATTCAACATGTTAACTTTGCATTTGTGAGTGTTTGTCATCAAAGTTTTGGGTAAGACTTTCCAACAATCGAATTTACTGCATTATAAAGAATATTTTGTGTTGTTGAGTTGTCGCCTTGTTGACTTTTATTAAATTTAGAGATATGAAACTGATGCATGTTTTGCTACCTTCATTTTCCTTACAAATTATATTTTTACGTTTTTAAAAATAAACTTTTTATTTCAAAGAGTCCGTCACATCATAGCGAATATCAAATGTAGTGGAGTGGTGAGGTCTTACACCGCGCGTTCCCCGATTGAAAATCTCATGATAATTTTAAAATATATGCAAATTTCGCTTCGATATATAAATGGTATAGGTACGGAGGATTTCATTGCTATTTGTTTAGTCGGACTGGGGTGAATTGTCTTTGTAGGTGTGTTGAAGTTGAGGTCGTATTTTAGCCGATTTAATGGGTGATGAGGATGAAATACCTGATCTTAAGCCAGGCAAGGTTCGTCAGGGTTTTGGCAATTTTGGCTACGAACCGCAGGTTTTAGAAGACAGATTTGGATTTTTTGCCCTTTAATTTTAGTAATTTTTTGGGATAAAATTTCTCGGGGACATCTCACTGCGCACAGTTGTACGCTTAATTGGCATCATCAGTTTTTTTGCAGTAGTTGTCGTTGTTGGTAGCATTAATGAATATGTATTTGAGATATTTAATCCAACTTCACATTTTCATACTAATAGAATATGTCCAACTATAGAGAATTCTGCGCAGGATCCATGTCTGAAAGAAGTGAGAATGAAATAAATTGCTGGACTGAATGTTAGGATCAAATGATACTATATAATGAGGAAAATCGGTATAAATGATGTAATTGTGATAGGAGAAGCTAATCTATGCTTTATATAAATTTTATTCAAAATGACTGATATATTTTGATTTTCTCGTGTATATATTTTAATACCGTATAAATTAGGTTATCCAAGGGCAGTGGAAGATAATAGAGAAAATTGGAGCAGGTGGTTGTGGAGCAGTTTATGAAGTTGCTCATGTTAAACGCAAAAATTTTACAGCAGCTCTTAAAGTAATTTATTTTTCCTAGCAAAATTCAGCATTTTAGAGAAAGCGAAGGGTTTTGGGGAATAAAACGGTTTGGCAGAAGTTTTCGAAATGAAATTCTGAACCATTATTGCTGGAGATGATATAACGCATTATTTTATTTAATAGACCTGGAACATTAAGGTTGAATCAACATCCTTATCAGATGGAGGTGTATTGAAATTGGAAGCTTATGTTCTAGGGAAATTGAGTAGAGCCTCAAAAAATACCATCCGTTTGCTACATTCTGGAAAGAGACTTAAATACAGGTTATTTTCAGTTTAAAAAAAGATAAAGAATTATCATAATGTTGAAGAAGATCAAGGCTTTAGTCTGCTATAAGTTTGTATTTAAATGATCTCCAGAAAAAATTGTGAATTGTTGAGATGTATGGAAGCAAACAAACAAATGATATATAATTTATTTCAAGAAGGATATTTATCTTTTGACCAGCTCCGCCTCAATGGTTTATGGATATATGGTTCACCTAAATCCTTGATCTTCAAATTTTGGGATGATGTATAATTAATTGCCAGTGGAAAAATAGCAAAACAGCAACAACAAAATAGCCATTTCTTTGAACTGAAGTTTTAGCAGACATAGCAGCAGCCTTTTGCGCTACGTGCTTTTGTTACGGCATATTGTACTGCTATAATTGCTCCATGTCATGTAGCTTTCTTTGGAAAACTATTATTAGTTTAATTCTACCTGCGAGAATTTGAGAGGATGTTAAATTTAACAAATCACATAATATGATTTTTTTTGGATTCATCATATTATGTCGTTCTAGAATAAAACTTATTTCAAAATTTGCGCTGCAACATTTAACAAATGCGCTAATGTGAAAATACAATTGAAATAAAAGAATCCCTCAATGTATCTCAGGCAAATTAAATGCATTAGTGGTATTTGAAAGTTACTATTAAGAAATAGCATATCTTCATTCTTGAAGAATTGAGCTCTTGCACTGTGTGCAATCTTTCTACAACAGCGGGCGGAAAATGGATTACGGTATGAAAATCTTTCGATCTATTTGTTCTGAGAATTTGCAGTTTTATTGTAATGACATTATGCGGTCCAGATTTGATGTTTCTAAGAAGGATGAAAGGTATCAATAAGATAAAACGAGATGACGATCATTTCTCATTTGAAACAACTTTGCGCATCGCAGTACAGTGCTTATTTGCTATTAAAATGGTAAATAATTTCCTTTTGTTCCTGTAAAAGATTTCCACAATGCATTAGTTAAACTAAATGGATAAGTAATTATTACATTACTTTTGAAACATATAAGTTTATCTGACCATCCTAGCATTATGTTTTCTATTTTTAGCTTCATGAAATTGGTTTTGTAC
Source organism: Cercopithifilaria johnstoni (assembly GCA_916381525.1). Lineage (NCBI taxonomy): Eukaryota > Metazoa > Nematoda > Chromadorea > Rhabditida > Onchocercidae > Cercopithifilaria > Cercopithifilaria johnstoni. The sequence continues at coordinate 115,002 of CAKAEH010001659.1, read as the reverse complement.
ATCGGGATGTCAAACCGGGTAATATGGTAATTGGTATAAATGGACGGGATTGCAGGACAATTTTTATGATTGATTATGGTAATGGTAAAATTTATTTCACTTATTCAAATAGAACGGTTTCTAACTTCAAATTTATAGAATATCAGATTGAAATTAAGATATCGTTCAATCAGTAGGTATGGTAAGGTCATTTGTCCTGGAGGATTCTAGTACACGAAAAATTGCACTACGAAAACCTAGGAAACGTGTATTGCTACGGGGAACATTACGTTACTGCTCGCCAAATGTTCATCGACGTATGGAACAGGTTAGATATATAATATTTATGCTTTCTCCAACTTCTCATATCATCTCTTGTCATGTTACAGTAAGCTAGCTTTGTTTAATATTAGATTTACATTCATGAATTGAGAGTCAATTGATGACTTCGCCATTTTGTCTTCATCGTCTTGATCAATATTATCAGGGAAGAAATGATGATCTGTTATCTTTGCTTTACATGCTCATCGAGTTATGTTCTGGTTTGCCGTGGAATACGATTAAGGACGAGAGGGTATTACTACAAATGAAGGAAAGAATTGCAACAGATAAACTTTTTAAAGTAATTATTAAGTGATCAATGTTTTCTACTTTGCTCCACTATTGTTAACACTTTTTGTACTTACATTAAAAATTCCACAAATCTCTAATTTTCTGAAGAAGATAATAAAACCGACAGAAGAAGAGATTTAATTCGAAGACGAAAACATTGAAGTTGACATTTCTGAATTGATCGAGTAATATTCGATACGACAGTACTTTCAGCCTAATTTTACTTGCAGAAAACTCCGATTGAATTCACACCAATTTATGATCACTTGATAAAACTACAGTATAAGGATCGACCAGACTACAAATTTATATATGATCAGGTTAATCAATTACCATTTTTCGATTCTTATCGTATCAGTTCAACCAGAAATGAGAGAAGAAAGAATTGCAACTTGTAGGGATTGTTGCAAGGAAAGCCCCAAAACGATGTAGAATTTGATAAAATATAATATTTTAGGGGTTTTGAATTCTTGAAACTTTCTAATTTAAAATACTTTAGTGAAAATGTTTGTTGCTTGAAAACAAGATGCAATGCACTGAGTAAAACATGTATGGTTTTTGAAATGGCCAATTATAGTTTATGAGAGGTATTCGACGATTGGGGACACATTTTGTGGATGCATATGACTGGGAGGATGATAAAGACATTCAAGAATCGATGCAGTTGCAGACGGCTTTATCGTATCATGAAGAAGATAGGAGAAGAAAAGGGAATAAAACAAATAAAACGGAGAAAAAAAAGGGTTTCGATGGTAATTGTTGAATGGAGTGAATAGGCATTAAATTATGACTGTAAGGAGTAGGCTAAACAAATTTTCATATTCTCGAGGTAGTTGGTCAGTTTTAGATGGTCAGCGTTTTCATACCAAATAAATAATTCAACGAGGAAATAAAAAGAAAGAAGAGTGGTAAATTTCAAGGAAATCATCTTCATTTTAAATTAATAATTTCTGAAAGAATATTTCAGTTCGAATGAATATCTTTTTTTCTGCAGATCCATACTATCTCGATTTCCGATATTATCCAACAACCGATCCTAAAAATTTCGAAGAAAAATTAATACCAATATGAATTTGAATAATGAATAAAGCGTCACATATATATATATCTATATCTATACATACATGGAGCAAAAGACAATCACAGAACGTTCTCCACAAGAAATAAAGAATACATGATACGAGTATTCACCCAAAAAGATTTTATTGGTTGCTTCAAGAGTTACTTTTTAAATGATTTCTAAAGAAGGATAAATTGTAAAAGTTCAGTTACATAGAAGCTTTTGGAATATTTTCAGAATAAAAAAATCTTACAACAGACAACTTACTAATATTGAAAGCACGTAATTTGATGCAGGTTAAAACACTAAATTCTAAATCAATGAATGAAAAGTAATAAAGGGCGCTTTGGCATATAAGCTGCCCAAATTTAATAATTGTTATTTATCAAAAATCTTGCGTACTGTAACATAAGCAGTTAGTGGCACATTTGCCAGCGACTTGATTTCACTTCATATTCACAATGGCTTATTGGATGTTTAAAAGTCCGCAATGTCAAAATTAGCTATTTTCATTTATCATATTAAAACGCTCTAAGTGCTCCAAAGATGAAGTATGTGTGTGTTTGTGTGCGTTTGTAAAATCGTAGCATTTTGAAAATTCCATAGAAATGTAAGAGAGATGGAACAATTGAGCCTAGTCAGAAATAGAAGCGAAATTGTTTAGGAAATAAGACATTGGAACAATACAATGTAATCTATATTATTATTATTGTTGTTATTAATATTATTTGTTGTTATTATTATTAATTAATAATAATTATTACTACTATCGAAATGAATCTCATTGTTGGCGTTTGCTTTATAGTACTTGAATTTTTCCATTTCAAATATTACATTCAAAATTTGAAGTGAGTTTGAGCAAAGAACTAGTTTACTTAATGTCGACCATTGATAATTAATGGATCATGTGAATATTTCCTCAAGTTAATTTGTATAAAAATGAGGCAGGGGAATGGTTAGAAATAATAATAAAGAAATAAAACTATCTTTCGAATGATGGAAGAGTTATTTCATCTTCAACATTCTAAAATTAATCTACCACTTATTTCCAAATACTCATCACAGATTAGAAAGTCACATTCCAACAGCCAATTCATTTAATGTCAGCCATTGATCAAATCAACAGTTCAAAATCACACAGAAAAATTTTCTGCATTTCAAAAAGTCTTTTTTGATTGAATGGAATGGTTCAAACAGTGTTAAACTTGAGTTTCTAATGACTATTTAACTTCCAAATTTTATGATTACTTTCAGATAAAATGAAGAAGCTTAGCAGCTTGAAAGTTTTATATAATTTTAATAAAAAATTATTCGAAGAAATACTTCACATCATTTCAATCCTGATTTTATTAATAATAAAAAAGTTATTGAAATATCATAATTGCATCCATTCTTCGTTATAATGATTGTTGTTTTCAGTTCATTTGTCCGATTCTGTTCATTTTACTATTTCCAAACAGGGCAGTTTATTTAACCTGAAAATTTCGTCAATTTTTTACTTAATAGCAATCAATTACATTCTATGTTCAAAATTCTTAGGATTTTGATCAAGTTGAACAATAACGAATCGCTAGCTTCTTCCTTGCCTCATTTCATTTGTCATTCTTCGAGAATTGATGGTTTCAAAAATTTTAGTTTCTAAATATTTCAAACATGAGGACTGATAATATGCCAACAGTTTGTGAAGCAGCGCGAGTGATGAATATATCTTTTTCAGTTATTTACATTCGCAATAATCAAATTACCATTTATATGATTACATGATTACTTAAATTTATTGATCAATTATTGCGCCAAGTGGAATAGATAAAAGTCTGTTTTTAAAAATTATTTGTTCAAAAAATTGTTATCATTTTTCTCATTATCTTTTATTTAGTAACTGCATGTTGTCACAAAAACAAACAAAATTTAAATAAATAATGTAATAGATTTAAACTGAACCAGAATGAGTGCTGTTGTCAATAACTGGCATAATTTTGAATAAAACATTCCCATTATCACTTCCGGTACATGCGTACGTCTGCAAATAGAATTCTTCAAATAATGAAATGAAGCGACCTTGTACCACAAATCATGATTAGGAACGGTGAAAATTTTCTGCCTGGAGCTGAAATCGTTCATTACTACTTTTTTTTGCTTTTTACTGATTTCCAAATTTTTATCGCCTATTACAGGATTAAATGCTTCCATCATTGATCAGAAAAAATAGTTATCTCAGAAATGAGAAATCATTTCAATAGAAATTAGCGTAATGGATAGAATTTGATTCTAAAAACAGTTATGTTAACTGATATTAAAATTCCAGCTAAGCAATTCTTAAGCTTTAGACGAAGAATATCATGTATTATTTACCAAGAAGTGGAATTTTTCGAAGGTTGTGATATATGAATATTAATTTATGTCTTTCTTTTTCTTGTCACTTATCAGATGAAGTAATTTTACAACGATTTTGCAGAAAAATTTTTTTAAAACATCTATACTACTTAAAATAATTTTAAAAAAGAATATGTAAAAATACATTTTAACACTTACAGATCTCAGTATTTTATTTCAGACCGGTTTATTTTTAAGAAATTTATTTGTTTGAAAGATAGAGTAATTAAAAGCGGCAAATGGAAGCAAACTGGTAAAACGAAGGTGAACGGAAAGATTGAAAATGTGTAAGAAACCGGTGATTGATATATGTGTCAGAGAAAGCGTACTCCAAAGAACTCACCTTACCATTACGCGTAAGTTTCGAATTGAGATCGATAATGAAACCATCGGCGATACAAGCTTTAACAATAGTTACAGCTCGCTCATTACATTTTTTAATAAAATTCGTATCTTCAATCCATCTTGAAATGATTCATTCAAGATAAAATTTAGCATACATCCAATAGTAATGACAAAAGATTTTAAAAAAATCGACCTATCATAAAACTTTAACAGAATCATTCATTGCTACTAAAAATTTCGAAACTTTCGAAACTCAAAAAAAAATTCTAAGAGAAAAAAAAACGAACGTTTCATTGATTTTCTTTTGTACATCGTTGACAGTGCAATAAATTTGTTCTATCTTCGATGTGATATGAAAATTTCTCGGGAAGTCACGTGTAAAAGTTACTAAACCATTGCTATGACCTGTACAACTGAAAAATAATACTGAAATGATTGTATTTTAATTTTCTTTTAAAAGATAGTATAATAAGTCTTACCTCTTATTATTCATTTTTTCAACTAATTACCAATTTAGATTAAATTATAAGATTTTCATCGATTATTATTTCTTTCTTTTATTGATTGCTTTAGAGATATTATTTTAAAACAATAATTTTTTCACAATACATTAATATTCATCATTGTAATTCATTCGCCAAATTAGTCGGACATAGTCAGAAGGACTAATCAAAAATATATGATAAATGAATTTATAATAAATAAAATTTGAAATAGATCAATTGGTTAACCATAAAATGCACTTTAAACTATAAAAAAGTTAACAGTTGATGGGGGTTCGGAATGCACAAAGAAGTGAATGATGAACAATTCATAGTCCTTCAATGAGTCCTTCATCCAAAACAGTTCACTGTACAGCCAATTTTATTGATGCCAGTAAATTTGAAGTAGAAAAACTGTAATTTTCTGTCATGAAAATGGTACAGAATTGGAACAGTTGTGAATTTTGATTGGAATAGAAACAAACTTATATCGAGTTCCACTCAATATAACGGATCGATTTAGTTCAATCGGAATACCGGTATCTGTTAAACAGTTCATAATATATGTTCCCGTTGGTGAACAAGTTTTATTGAAATTTCTTTTACTGATCCACCATTCTCCTGTATATATGTTCGATAAAGCAATTATGAATAGATGGAAAAACGCTTTAAATACTTGTATTCATAAAAATATGAAATTTAACCAAAATGCTTACCAAATTTATGCCCTTCACAAGTAATATTTTGATTAAAATAAAATTTTTGCATTCGATATCCACCCGATGGTAATTTTTCACATTGTAATTTCTGAAGAATTAACTTTGAACAAAGAATAATTTTACATTCAAAAATTGAGAAGCAAAGCAATTTTAAAATAACACATATCATAGAAAATTTATTCTATAAAAAGAAAGAGAGTTGAAATCTGAAAATTAATTCAGAAATAAGAAAGTATGAAAACTGGAAATTATGATCTCTTTTTTTATCAAATTTTATTCAAAAACGAATCATATCTTAATGTTCTGAATTCTTTTATTTTTATTTTATTTATCACCTTTACATTAACCTTCTTAATTCTATTCAATCCTTTCTTAATTTGTTTAATTAGTATCTAAATCTTTTTTAATACATTGTAATAAATTTTAAAACGATATCAGTATGGTAGATTGTAATTGTTTATATATACATGAGGTGTTTCAAATTTTGAAACATTTCTAAAATTTGTATTCACAAGAAGATAAAAACGAACCACATCATCTTCCATAATCTCATCACCATCATGCATTTCGATACCTTTCGGTGTTTGGCATGCAACAACATCAGCTCGCCATGATCCGTCCGGATAAACGTGACATTCGATAATGAATGCCGATCGAACTACCTGAAATTTAACATTCATTTATTCATCGTCGAAATTTTGCGTTTTTTCATGCTTTGTGATTGTAATTCAAATTTGACTACAGCTTTCTGAAATGGTTGGTTTTTATATATTTATTTTGTTATTTTCAGGTTTTATGAATTCTCCAAAATATTCGGAGTAATGCTACAACTAAAAATATCTCTAAATCAAAAGACATATTGTTATCATTTACAGGGAAACTGTCAGGTTTTATTACTCTTCTTCTATTTGAAATTTAAAATTTAAATATCACTTACCCATCGATCACCATCATTATGCCGCTCACCCATATAAGTGCAAACAATTGCATAGGTATCACTTCCAAAACTTGACAGTAATATTAACAGCAGTAATGATGCTGTGCTAAGAGCGATTGTATTACACATAAAAATTTAATTTTAGCGTTAAATTTTTTTAGGGGACGTTATAGGAAGCTTGCCACCTACCTATACCCGACAGTAAATCTATGACGTAGCTTTTCGCCGTCTATGCGTCTTTATTTGATAACGATCATCATTACCATCGGCAGAGAGAAAAAAAGAAACGAAGGCGTGGTTCTAATCAAGTGAGGATTTATTTTTGATTATGTCGTCAGTCCTGATATGATGTGATATGATATAAGCGAAATTTGTCCCTTCATCCGAAATTTCATGGAATTTAAATTTAATTTCTTCTATTGCTTCCTGAAGAATTTCATAGTTTACTGTAATTAGGAAATCAGTCTCCCAAACAAGTCAAGGAATCAAGAAAGTTGATTTCGTTGGTTTTTAAGTTGGTCCTATTGATGCATAAATTCCAGAATTTGGTGGATTCCCAGAACTGTCAAACTAAATTAAAATACTGCTGAGATTCATATTCAGATAGTTCCGATGTCGTGAAATAGGGATTTGATTTGATTGATTTGGAGAGTTGAATAGCGAGTAATTTGGAGAGATGAAGATCAACATTTATTGAGAGAACGGTTATAGTTCATCAACGTTATTCGATAATATCAGAAATATTGAGGTAGTTGTGCAGAGATGATGAATGCGAGCTAATTCAAAACCTCCAGATCATGAAACTGATCAGATGTATATATGGATGCGAGTGGGAGTGGTTTAATTGTCTAGACTACTTTAGTAATATAAGTAAAGAATAAATATCATAGTTTATATTTACGAGTGAAACAAAGCATCGGATAGATCAAGGGTTTGGGGTCGCTGAGTTAATAAATATAGCGGCTAATGAAAAAAGACTAAGTAAAATGATTATATCTGAGAATGAAAGAATAGATGACAGAGCAAAGATCGTATGCTTATAACCAAATTTGTTTGTTACATGATTTGTGCCAAATCTATTTTGGTTTTTCCGACATCGAATGAATCCCAACGTAATTCTGAAAATTGCAACTTTTATGCTCGTCAGTGGTTGTTATTTCTTGTTCAAATCACTAACAACAGATTCATAATTCAAAATGCAATTCCGAAGTATTTAAGCAACCGTATCCTAGATTTTGAAACACAAACTTCCGAATACTGATAGTGACTCATGTCCGTTTTGCATTTATAGAACAAAAAACGCACTAGACTAAAGTTCCGACAGTTTCGACAAGAAAATTTTCCTTGAAATTATTAAATGTAACTTCACCATGAATCAGTGTTTCAAAATGAGAGCGCAGAGCTTCATTCGTTTTTAATAACTTCACACTATCATAAAACTAATCATTTCAAGTAAAAAATGAAACTGAACGAAAAATTGATTAGGGTTCTTTCGATTGTGCAAGCTCCAAGAATTAAATTGTATTCCGCAAGCGACTTTGATTGATGTACTGAAATTCAGGTTCAGAATGACGAATAAAATAACAGAACCATGCTACCGCGCGCATGGATAGGACACTCGGATAAATCGTAATCTCGTCGTAAGTCGTAATCTAAGATCCTTATGAAGACTCGAGTTTTTTCTTTTATAGGTTGATAAGAAAGGATATCCACAGTTGCATATCCAAGATTTGTTTCGAAAAAGCCAAACAACTGCTCAAACATCTTACCATAATGCAGTGATGCGAAAATGATATTATATACATATATATATATAGGAATAAATTTTGAATCCATATGATATGTTGAATATCTTTAAAATTTAAAAACAAGGCAATTAAAACGATACTACTGACTATCAAAGAATAATATCACAATATCATAAAACAGAAAAACAACTATTTTAATATCACAACATATGCTAACTAAATAGAGTGAACAATATAAAGATTTGTTCGCAAAAAGCTTAACAAAAAACAGTTCACCAACTGTAAATTTTTTGAAAGGCACAAATAAGTAGAAATTTGAATGTTCAAAATCAAGAAAAATTAATTCTAAAAAAAAAAATCCGCCGAATTACTAAATACAAATATTTTTTGATCATATTTCAGTCGATCAAATCATGTATTTGTAGACCAACTTTTTAAAAAAAATTAAAGAATCTCGAAAAATCTTGTAAAATAATAAATTCCAATAATGCCCGAAACTATGCACAGCAATGATCCGTCAACAAATAAATACTATTAAATATTTTGTTCTAACTACTGACGATTGTAGGCAAGAAAAAAAGCTAACATATATATCGCTATGCTACACGATAGAAAATATTGTCGTTTAGAAAAAAGCACCGTCCAATCGTTTTCAGTAAGATATAAAAATGCGAAAATTCGAGATTACCGGTGCACAATTTCTTCATGACATGCATTACAAACACGAACCGGATTTCTTGACGACGCAATTTTAGCTGTAAATGACGAACACGAGGCACAAAATATCTGTCCGCATTGTCTACAATGATGTTTGCGATTTGTAAGAGTAAATGGTTTGTCACATGCATGACAATTTATAGCCTCCGAATCTTCTAACCATTTACGTGATATCTGCTTCGCGAAATCCATCTAAAAAATTAATAAACTTTAACAATCCAGAATATCAAAATGTTCTCAGTTGTCCGCAAAGTAAGAAAAGTAACGAAAGTAAAAAATATTTCATAATTAGTTATTTAATTCAAAACTTCATAATAGAGAAACTAACAAGAAAAGAGTATGTTAAAAACTGCTGCGAACATCAGAATTAAAAGACAGTTTTTACTTCTAAATTCTTTATTTATAAAAAAAATTCAAAATGCAATGATTCATGAAGGAACAAAATAAAAGGAAATAAAATGGCAGAACTTCAAAAGCTTAACCTGCAAATTCTGGTTCACTCGTCCAAGTTCTCGGATAGCAGTCTGAACATCATCAAAATTTCTCTTGTTTACAATAGCTCGTTCGCGTTCAAATTCAAGATCACTTTCTGCCGTTAAACACCTGAAAATTGAGTAAATACACAGCATATTCTTTTTCAATCAAAAGTTTTTTTTTGAGTTTTATTGAATACAATACAGACTGATATCATACATACCAACCTTTCTTGCAATGCTCGTTTTTCTTGCAACCATTCTATTTTCTTTTTCTCCAATTCTGCAGGTAAATAATAATATAGAAGCAGATCAATTTCAGAGCAAAGACGGTATTTTATGTGTATTTTAAAGGATATTTTTCATTTTCCATAATGAAATAGTAACACTAAGAAATCCAGTGAGCTATACCAGAGAATAGAAAAGCCTACCACTTTGAACAATCCTTAATTCATTTAAACTTTCTTTGGCATTTTCTAAGTCATTTCTCATTTGCTTCAAATTTTCATCCTTTTCCTCATTATCTTTTGAAGCTTCCTTTAATCTACTTTTTTCTGTTTCCAATTGCATATGAAGTTTCGACAAACTTTCTTCCTTATCCTTTTTGCATTTTTCCTGCAAACAAATTTTGTAGAAAAACAAAACTTGAAAAGAAAAAGAGAATATGCAGTAGAGTTAAATTTAGAATTTCAAAATGCAAACCAAACTACTCCTCAGCAAATCAGTCTCTTTTTCGAAATCGTTTCTGAGTTGTAACATGCACTTTTCAAGGTCATCCATTTCTTCCCGTAACTAAAATATAACGAAAAAGTTCGAGAATTTTCAGAATATATCGAAATGAAAGCTTTCATTCCAAATACCTCTGAGTTCTGCTTGTTCAATTTTAATGCTTCATTTTCCAGAGCACACCTTCCTTCTTCCTTTAAGCGCAAATCATTATGTACCTTTTCCTGCAAATGAACTATTTTTATCTAATATGCCAATCTTGATTTTGCAGGAACCATTGCTGGCATCTGATTCAATAACATAAATTTGTTACAGTGAATAACATCCTATTGTAAGCTGTTGTGCACTACTGTAACTGAAATACGATGCGTGAAACATATTGTCACATTTTGAAACACAAAGATGTTCAACAATATTCACACTAACGATTTTAGTGACAAAACCATGCCATAAAATAACGATCAAAAACAATTTTACCATTTCCTGCATTACATCAGATAACTGATTTTCTTTCGTACGAAGTTTCTCACTTAATTCAGAAATCGTTGCCAACTGGGTCACCACCTGCTGGAACGAAATTTATATTAGCATATGTCCTAGAAGTATATTCACCGCGGATACCAACTTATACCATTTTCTTAATTTTGAATTTCAAAAATCTCTTTACAGCTTTCAATAATTTGAAATCTCTCTTTTGTTTTCAAGCAAGTCTTTATTAGAATATTGATGTACCTTTTACTATCTTCTCTAGTTCCATTTTACAATATTCTTTACCTGTATCTCATATCCTTAAAGACAGCAACTTAACTATTATTAAACTTTCCTTAGCAATGAGACTCAAGAAATTTCCCATCATCTCATGAAATTTCGCAACTTCACGAAATTTCACAACCTTTTTAACAATCTCATGAAATTTCACAACCCCATAAAAAACAAAAATTTAGCTCTTTCTTTCGCATTCAACACCGCTGTGTTCTCCTGCTGCGTATGATTCAATTTACATTGTAATTCTCTTATGGAATCATCATAACTATGTTTTTCCGATTCCAACTTCGCCAATAAACTGTTGATCTTTTCTTCTAATTCCTGTAATACTCGAACTTGACTTCGTAATTAGGAGTTGCAAAGAAAAATATATCTTTTTGAAATCAATCCGTTCTTAGATTAAATTAAAAACTTGCTTTTTACACTGAATTTTGCAGCTTCTACAATTTATGTTGAAGAGGAAACAAAAATTCGATTTAAGCAATCTGTGCTTCTAAAGAGGAGTTCTTTTTCTATATAAAAAGTATATCTGCAGTCGATATCTTCACCTTTATTAACAATTCCTTTTGGCTCATGCTTGCCAGTAATTCAACTTCGTTATCCTTACATCTCGAACATTCTTCAACCTGCAAAATACTGCGAATCTGGAACATCAGAAAAAGGGAATTTTGAAATATCAGAAAAGATAAAGTATGATGAAAACGAGAATAACCAATAGTAGTATTTATGAAAATTGGCCGGGAATCATTCATATTAATCCAATAGAAAAAATTGTAACTGTTCTAACATCAAGTGAAAACATAATATACCGAGACAGAAAATTGCTGCATGACACTCTCAAGTTGTTTTTTTAGCGCACTTTTTTCTTGTTCACATGTGGAAAGTGCCTCCTGTAACTGGCAAACACTCTTCTTCGAACTTTCCTCCTTTTCCGCTAAGTTCCATTCTAACTGAAACGACATAGAAAACAGCTAATTTTCCTTCACTAATTACAATCTTTTCGTTACTATCAGCAAAAAGGTTATGAATGAGGAGCTTTTCACAACCGAATCAATTTGCTTACAGTACTACATAACTGCTTCTAGTTCTGACTGAAAATAGACAATAAGCATAATTTCAGACTCTATCCCATAGATGATTTTTCCCCTTTTTTCCAAAAACTTGTAAAAAATGTTATTCCAGAAAAATGGAAATTTTGCACCAAATATCACCCAGAGTTGGTTTCACACAAAGAACAAGAGTGGCCGTGTTTCAAAACTTGTGCAAAAAGCCTAAAAGTGGCTTCGAAATGTGGAAAAAAAAAATGAAATATCCAAAAGTGAACCTCTTTTTTCGCTGTTTTTATTTCTTTTAGTTCTGATTGTACATTCCTCATCGTTTCTTCTAATTTCATATATTCTTCATTATGTTTGATGGCTACAGTTTCTTTTTCATGCAATTCATCATCCTATGAACAAGCTGAACTCAAGTAATTGGGAAACTTCAACAATTCACATAAAGAAAATGTGACATGTAATGAATTTGCATAAGATCAAATATTTTTCGAAAGTAAAGTCTGGAAGAAGAGTATTGTTTCAGCTTATATTCAACAATTCTTTAATTACTACTAACGCATAATTTTTCCGTCAACTTAAAACCTGCTGTTGATTATGGTAAAGAAGAGAACTATAACGCATAGCAATTAATGCTACAATGAGTCTCCACATGCTGTTGGAAACACGTAAATTAAATAAAAATAACGAACCAACTGCCTCGCTTTTTCCTCCATTAGCGTGTGCTTTTCGATAGCTGACCTTAATTTAACACTTTCTGTTTCGATTATTTTATTCTTTTCTTCAATTGTCGCTTCTCTTTCTTCTAGCATTGCCGATAACTAAAAAATTCGCTTTACACAAGATGACAATTACAGATGTAGAAATATTTGCAGATGCATCACTGAATTAGATGGACAAATTTTGGCTTGAGCATACCAGCGTCGTGCACCTGAACTGACACTTCTTTATGGTATTGTCTCATTTCAATTTCATGACGTAGTTTAGACTAAAACTAAAATAGAAAATATAAACAGTATTATCGAAATGACAGCAACATCATTAATGAAAATCAGTGATAACGTAGAACATCCTTCGATGGAAAATGATACTTTTTTGGAATGCTAAGCAAAGGTGTCTGTTTGAAAGAATAGTTTTTTTTTGAATCCAAAGCAAAAGCTGGGAGAATATCAAAGATGAACAAGAATTAAAGCAAAAAGTAAGTACTACAGTAAGTATTACAAACTTTTTTATTCTCTTCCCCAGCAGAAATGGAATTACACTGCAGTTCTTTCAGTTTACTTTCCAGCTTTTTCATTTTCTCCTTTTCAACCTCTATCTTGTCTTTCCAACTTTCTTCACGCTGAGATATTGCATATTCATGTGAGATATTTAAAGATTTTAGAGCTTCATTTAATCCAATGACTGTTTCTTCAAGTGTCATTTTCTCCTTATGCATCTGTTCCATCGCTAATTTATCGGCTCCCTCGCCCTCAGAAATCTGCAGAAAAATCTTTTATGGCAGCTTGGAACCACTGGAACCACGAAAAAAGCCCAATTATGACAACATTTGAAACTTGCCTAACTTCAAAATAATCGAGACAAATCAGAAAAATCTGCCTAAGAGATAATTACTGAAAACAACCACAAGTTACATAACAGAAACAAACTTTTTGCAACAAAAGTGATTCCTTTGTCTTTGCTTCTTTTAAATTCTGCTTCAAAATACCTTCGGTCGTTGATGCCTCAGTCAAGGAAGCTTCCAATTTGAAAACGTTTTTCTTCAACTGTTCAATTTCCTCTCGATATTCAGCTATCGTTTCTTCTTCCTTAATCGCTTGCATTTCCTGAAGACTTACTACGATCATTCACTAAACAAAACTATTTTAGAAACTTCACAAAAATTATTTATCTGGTTATCTCGCACTTTTTTTGCGTAATTTTGTTTTTGTTCATCGAGCAAAGCCGTTAATGACGCGATTTCATGTTGCAAATTAATGCATCGTTTCTCCACCTAAAAGTATGAATCAAGACAAATATGATTTTACCAGAATAATGAACAAATAGATTTGAAAATAAATTTAAACGAACTTTTTCAGCCTTCAAAATAGCCATTTCTAACGCATGTTTATTTTGGCGGAGCTCTTCCCTGTACTTCTCATTTTCTTGTGAAATCTAAATTAAAAAAAATTAATTTAAAGCTAAAAGAAGTGATATCATTTTCTACTTTAAATAGTTTTTATTAATTACACAACAAATTTTCAATACAATTTCAATTTCAATAAAATATTCCTTAAAACTATTATCGCGATATTACCTCTAATAATTTATTCTTTTCAACTCCATTATCTATTCGGTATCCATTTACAATAATTTCTAAATCATCGATTTTCTTACAAGCATCAAAGATTCTTTTAGCTGCATTTGCGGCTTTCTCCTGCAATTGAAACTTTAAACTACAGCTTTGAAATGCATAGAAAATAGATGAGTAACATACTTCCCAAGCTTTTTTGAAAGTGTCGATTTCTTCAATAAGTTTCTTAGATCCATCATCAAATCTGAAATAATTCTTTATTTACTTATGAAGCCAAAGGCTAGAAAATTCACCACATAATCAGCAAAATGAAGATAAACTTATTAACCCACTTGGAGATTGTATTCTTGAAGACTTCAATATTGTTTTTTAGGACCTCAATTTCACAAGTTAACCTGAAAAGATATTCTGGTGAATCTTTTCAACGAGAACCTTACTTTACGAAGACTTCGCCAAAATATTTTCCAAGCAACGACATAAATTTAGCATCTTAAACCAAAATAGCTTACTTCTCATGATTTTGCTCCATATCCCGTATTGTGCCCATATCCTTATTAATTTCTTCTTCTTTCTCTTGTGTTATTGTGTCCATCAACTGCTGTGCATGTACCAATTCTTTTCTGAGCACGCTGACATCATCTTCGGATGGTCTGAATTGAGTTAAGTAAAATACGGATAAAGAGCAAATCTACTTTGCAGTTATATGAAAATCATAAAAGATTCCAAAGACCCATAAATTACCTTTGATCGAGTTTTTTTCGTAGGTCGTCGATTTCCATTTCCAAATTCTGTATCTCTTGCCGATAGCGCACTAGCTCATCACCCAAAAGAACCTTTTCTTTATTCTTCTCTTCGACTTCATCTGTTTTGCTGATAATATTCATCGAAAGTTCCCCAATTTTTTTGATTAATCTGCTTTTTTCCTGCTTCAGTTGTTCAACCTGTCGGTTCATCCCACTTGTTTCTTTTTCCATTTCAAGCATTCGTTCCATTGCTGGAAATAAAATCGTAATCTTTTTAAAAATGCAAGATAGTTCCTTTTAAAAAATTAAAAGAAATAACCTAATGCTTTTCCGGCTTCGAGCATCTGCACTTGTTGCGCAAGATAAGGCATTTCGTCCTAAAATTTCTATAGATTTTTTTTGATAAAAAACAATCAAATTTTGTCAAAAAAAAATATAAGCATCACATAAGAAAGGGAAACGGAAAAAATGCAATGAAAACATTTATAACTATCCTACTTTCCTTCGGATAAGAAATTATACATGCAATATTAGCGGCTATTTATATACCTCAGATATTTCTGTCTGGTTTGCAATGAGGCCATGCAACCTATCCAGCTCCTTTTTCAACTCCATTGAATAACGTTTCTCATCTTGCAATTGTGATCTAAGTTCTTTCATGTCCAATTCGAGATGAACTGCATCCGACTCATTAAAACCATTTCCTAAATATAACATTATTATTATATTATTAAAACGATAAAATTGAGCATTTATGGAAAAAAATGCCTATTTGTGAAAATATTCAAACGTTTTAAATAAAAAGAAATAAACGCACCAAGTGAACTGAATGAGGAGGAACCACTGACTTTTTGCTCCACGACCTGAAAAAAGTAATCCTAAAAAATGAATGAGCACCAAGACGTTTTCTTCTATTATAGTTGCTAAACCACACTACACCTGCGAAATGGAACACGCAGTATTTCAAATTGCGTTTTTTCATAAATTAATTATTGCAAGTAAACATAGCTGACATCATTAACCTGCTTGATAGGATGCACCTGAAAATGTATTTGCAATTCATCTGGAGAAGAAAATGAATGCATGCATATGGGGCAGAGAAATCCTTCTGAAGATGTGTCGCTTTCATTGAACAGTGGCTCGTGTTGAGGCTGTAAATTAGAAACGAGAACTTTGCCATACAATTTTTCATACAAGAAAGGAACATTCAGTGAATCATTTTTTGCTTTTTATAAAATAAAAGCAATAAATCGTTCACTGAATTTCTCTGATCGATGGCTCAACGACATTTCTATTCATTGGACTTTCTTTTCAGATGATGAAGGTTCATTAATTATTGCTTACGACTATTACCAACGTCTGAAAAACTGAAACCAATTTAACTGACTAAAAATCTATTCATGTAAAACAAGCTAATCTTAGGAAAAAAAGGAATATGACTTTACGCGACCCTTCATCCGCCTTAATCGCTTTGTAAGACACAGTGTATGTTTAGTTAATGAGAAATTTATTCCTTTTCATGATTTTTGTGGAGTGAGTAATGTCAACAAACAACAAGACGAGGAAGTACCTCGGAGGGAGTAACGCTGTTTACGGCTTGCGTCACCTGCTGTTTCAGTTTACGCAACATCCTGAAATCTACCGTCTTAAATGAATTTTTCCGATGGAAATCGAAAAGAATTTCGACAGAATTTTGATGAAATTTCCGAGAGAAAATGAAGAAGAATGTCAAAGAAAACTAATTTAAGTTGTTAGATACACCATTATTAAATTGTAATACATTTAGAATTTTCAGAGTGATTGCAGCATATCTTTAGAAGGATGGCTCATACATGTTGCGCATCCTCCGTCTTTACAGTGTTGATAACTGAAGAAGTTAAGAGTGTCTTTTCTTTTCACTCTAATCAATAAATAAAGGAATCTATTAATTAATTCTAATCGGGTCCTACTCATACCTATAAGACAGCGTAATCGTACAGTTCACTGATACTTTGTACAATATCTCAAGCTGCCTCCTATAATGCACCTATATCATTTACGAAATATTCATTATATAGATGTGGACATGTAATACAGGTAGAGGGAAAGCCGAGATACCACGAAATTGCATTCAGCAGTCGTTATGGTAATTAGTAGACGGATCGCGAATATTGAAAAGATGAAAGGACGAGGCGAGAAACAAAGGAGAAGAAAGAAGTGAGTGAAAAGAAAAAGTTTTGAGGCAAAACGAACTAACAAAGAATTTCCGCTTGTTATTCCACTTCATTTTTGACATTTTTTTGAAATATACAATTACGTTTTCATACAGAAAATTAACAATAACATTAAGGAGATTGACTCACATTTTAGCACCCCATATCAAGCCTAACCACATAATGCAATGCAAGCGCTCGTATTACTCTTGTTTATGCAATAAGTAAAAACATGCCTATCTACCTAGGCCAACCCTTACTTGACTGCATTGTTTTATGCCTTTTTATTTAGTCATATTACTGATAAATCTCTAATACTGTGGGACTACATTTTCATTCCGATCAGCACCGCATGGTCTCGATATAGCAACTTGCATAACGTGTTAGTATTAGATGTACTTGTGTACTGCTGTATTAGGCTTTCGCTAGTGGTTATTATGTGAGTTTGGTTTTGCGTGGTCTTTAACTTGCGATACGATTACTATTTCAATCACTATTCCAATCTTACTCAGTCTTAGGTACTCGTTATCCACTGAAAACAGAAACAGAAGCAAATACAATTTTACACCATACAGTACTTTAAAACTATTCATGAGTTCTTACTTAGTTCCCAAGTGTTTAATTTCGATTCCATGCTACTTTTTCTTGGTATCATTAACATTATTTCCAATATAAATGGCCTCATCTTGAATATATTTGCTAGTCATTAATGCATTAATGCAAAATGATGTCAGAACGGACTGCTAGCGATCCTTTATAAAACTTCGAGTCTTGATTGACCTCTCCTTCCAACCGAATAAACGCAGCAGCCTGCGCCTCGTTTCCATTTTTGAACTGCTGATTGTTGAGATCTCATAAATCCTTTCCTTTAACATTTTAATTTGTAAAGAAACGAGGAATTTCATGTACTTTTCATGTTTAATTACATTTAAAAGTGTCGAAATTACCGATGAAGAATAAAGGTGAAATGATTCAAGGGAATAATTTATGGTATACTTGTGTGTTGCTGAAAATAACTTGTCTATGGGTGAAAGTTTGTTAGAGCTATGAGGCACATAAGCTTGAAAATTCGAACAACTGTTGAGCGGAATGGAAATAAGATGATGGAGTTCATGTATAGAGCCTTTCTTATCTAAAATACTGTGTAGCAAGACAGGGCATTTAAATTACCAACAAGATCTGCTATTAATCATTAGATAAAATATGGCCAATATATCTCTTCAAACAGTATTTATGTTTACGCAACGATCTGCGATTATCGCGTTTTTTTCCTCTGTTAAATGGAAAGGTAAGATGAGGAAGAGCAGATCAAATTTGAAAGCATGGCGATATCTTAGTTTGATATATTTCTCGAATATAACAATTGCACAAGCAGTACGGCAAGCGTACAACGTGCATTATAGCATATGTTTACAGTTGAGTGAACGCACAAATAAAGGTCATTGACGCAACTAATCATTATTGAACATTCTGATAATATATCACCCAATTCATTAACTATTGCTTACGACTATTACCAACGTCTGAAAAACTGATCAGTTTGACTGACTAAAAATCGATTCATATAAATCAAGCTAATCTTAGGAAAGAAATGAATGTGAAATATATATGACAAAATGTAGGAAGAGGATAAGTTAAAATTTTCCACATTGAGTGCCTTAATCTTTCACATTTTCAAATTTTGAAATATTAGCAAGAACTTTAATGAAATCAAAATTAATTAAGATGGAACTAAGTTAGTTGTAAATTTCTCGTATTTTAGCAGATTCCATCCATTTCATTTTCTATATCAAACATTTCTGCATCGTCATCCATGATCAAAGGCTTTACGCGACCCTTCATCTGAATTGTGACACGACTCGTTTCTGATACCACCGTTTCATCAGTGTTGCAAAACAAGTGATCAGGTCCTTTCTCGTAGCTAAATGTTCGATATGCTAGGATATCTTGAGTGCATTCCACAAAACGCAGTTGGGCATATGATTCTATGTAGACTACATCGCCACGCCTCACTGTCAGAGATTTTTGTGTTTTCCGTTTTGCAGAATAACTTTCGATGATGCCTTCACCCTCCACCACCAACATGATACTACCGCATTCTAAGCTTGGAATGAATAATGATGACGCTTTTGTTGTTACTGATGATGATGATGGCGATGGCACCTAAAATACATGAAAAGGTTTACCATAATGTAATATAACAAAAGGGCTTTTAAATTGAGTATGGATTAATTTCATACACAAGTTAAAATAAATTGTAGACAAATCACATAAAATATGATATATGCATTAAAAGCTCTAGAGCATTTGGTTAAAGGGCGTTAAAAAGATCTTCATTTTATTCTAATTAAAATTAACTAACTCGTCCTTAATTTTAATCGCTCTTGACACTCTAATTTTTTATGATTTCTCCAATTACTTTAACGGATATTTAAAGGATGACAGTTTCTGCTCTTTTTCGTTTTTAAAAAATTTTCTCAAAAAAATCATCTTGTATTGTAAGGAAATTTTTCATCCACTATTTTAGAAATGAATTTTTTCCCCAAAATTATCGTGCACTTGAATAACAAACGGAAAGAAGGATCGAAATAACAAGGATGGTAAATTCACTTTAACTTCATGAAGTGTAAAATCCTCGCAGTCGGGATCATAAACACGGATATGTGGAAAATTTTTTAAAACAGCTGGAGATACAAAATAATACGATGGATCGGTCATCCGGTAGTTTAGGACTTCACATAAGGTATCGATATCGATAAATTTTGATGTGCATGCCGCTCGAATTGTGTTGTTTGAACAGCTAACACATTCTATACATTCTGAAGAATAAATAATCATATCCCAACCATCCATCCAGTCAATCAGTTCAGAAAAATCCATATGTAAACAATTTATCGAAAGACAAACGAACCTCCGGAAAGGTAAGCATGAAGTTCTTGAGCGCCATAATAGCAACATTCTCCAGGTGATAAAATAATATGATTCAGAAGTAACGGTATAAAACAACCAATATCACCCGGGAAATCTCGAGACATCTTCCGAATTACTGCTACCGTCTCTTCGCTAAGAGATCCACGTACTAAAGTTTTACATTTCAAATTTTCTCTGTTTATCGGAAATTGATATTTATTCCGAGTGTCACTTATGATTAGATAAGCTTTTTAAAAATGATTGAAATTTTTATCGCTTTTACGTTGTATTTGAAAATCTGAAAATCTTCTTATTACAGTCATCCGCAAACTATTAATAATGAATTTAAAAGGCCAGATTATTACTTTGAAATTCAGAAAGAACAAACTTCCACAAACAAGCTTCGTAAGGAGAGAGTCGAGTAACGTTTTCAGTTCATTGGCGGTATCATTAGCATGTTTCATAAATTTTTTGAAACATACAGCCAGAGCGGATTTCAGTGTTTCACATTCGTCATTACCTCTCGTTCGTGCAAGTATTTGAAATGCCTGTGATGTATCCTCACCCATCAAATGTTTCAATTCTGGGAAAGCTGCAAAGTGAAGTTATAAGCTTTGAAATATGTTAATTTCAAAAAGTGACACAAAGGTATTAATAGATAAATAATGAATAGCAAATACCTAGAACAGTAATCAACTTACATGCTCTCTTTAGCAGACGTAAATGAAAAGTATTTAAGAAAATGAGAAAATAGGTTTTAAACTATTTGAACGAATGAATCTACACAATTAGCAAACAATTTTCAATTACGAATTCAAACTCTAAAAATAGAATCAAAATTTTTTAAATATTGAAAAACCTTCGAAATTTGAACAAATTTGTTCAGCAGGTCGAAAACCGCATAATAATTCGAAACGAGTAAGAGCATAAGCAAGCTCTGGTTTATGATTCCTATCAGGATAATGAATTGGATCACGATCATTTAGTCGTGCTGCTTGCTCCTACAATAGTTTCATTCATAAGAAAAAGATAGTGACAGTTTGAATTAATCTAAAGATTACAGGATATGAAATTCTTCCCAAACCTTCTCAAAATTTTTTCAGAAAAAATTTGTCTTTTACTTAAATAATGTTAAAATGAGCCAATCTCTCATACTCTCTTTCTTTAATTTTTATCAATGTTATAATAAAATTTATCATCAGTTCAATTTAACTACTTTTCTCTATCAAACATCCCGAAGGACAAGAAAGGAACAAACCTTTGTAGGATGCACCTGTATGGATAAATTATGCTGTATGCTCATTAATTTCATAATGAACGGAAGATGCTTTTCAGTTGAAACTTTTCGATAAGTGGTACCACTTTCATATTCAGCAATATATTGGGAAAGTTTCTTTTGAGATCGTTGGATTTGACATGGCCCATCCGGATGTGTACCCATCCATAACTTTAATTATATTACCTATATTTTTTATCTTATATTAACTTATCCCAAGTATATAATATCATATATCTTATTAGAATAATGTAAATTTCAAAATAAAAAATAAATAGTCTCAGTCAATCAACCTCAGCATATGAAGTTCTATCATCAATGCTTGCATCGGGATTTCCAATAGCATAAACTCGAGCTACTTCACTTGCCATACCTTTTTTACCCCATGCATATGTTTGCACACAACATTTCAACTTTTCCATCCTTCCAATAAATGCTAAAATATTAAAACAACTTTACTTCATCAACCGATCAGCAATTACCATACGATTATGCTCGTTTATAGCACTTTTCGCCTAATCAAACAAATGGAACATCAAAAAGTATTAATTAAAAAAGCCAACTGCCATCCATTTTACTTTAATTATTAGTTTACTTCTTTAATACCAAAAAAGAAATTACAATAACAATTTTAAACGAATAGAAAATTGATAAGAAGAAAAATATATAAAGTAATCTCCTTTTATAGCACTACAAAATTGCTGCAATTTTTCAAACAAATGAAAAATTTAATTCCTATAAAATTTAAAAATACAAAATGAATTTATTTCATATGAAAAATATTTTTGTACAAATACAAAATCTCTTCTTAAGCAGCAAAATGTTAGTACCATTTCATTGTTTTAACTATATCGAACATTTTCATCTCATTGAGATGGTTCTTTGATCTAAGAGAGTGTTTACAACATTAACAATGATATTTAATAGAAGGATAATTTCATTTCACCTCTCCGAACTCTTCATGGATATCGAAGGGTGTGAATAATGGACGACTGTTATTGAGCAGATAAGAGATACGTAACTATTCCGGATAATCATTAAAAAAATCATAATCATTCATTTTCTAAATTTAATTTAATCTTTCGGCATTTCTATTATTCTAATTGAAATATTTATTATACGTATGTAAATATAAGTATAAATAAATGTAAGAGAAAAAAATATATGTAAATAGATATCGCCTTCGTTTATGTTTATGGTAATGAGAAGTAATAGAAAAAAAGATTGAACAAGCTAACGGATCATAACAATTCGAAAATAAAAGATACATGATGTGAAAGAGCGAAACATTTGAATTTCTTCTGTGAAATTATTAGCAAACTGAAAGATCTTACAAAAATGTTTAATTTTGGAAGAGGAAAAGAAGAAAAGGAAGAGAATGAAAGAAATGTCCGATATAAGATGAATCGGTTCGTATTGAAAAAAAAACCTGTCATTATCACCCGCCTTTATCTTGCAATCTCCGATGATCAGTATTAGATGAAATATGACAGATTCTATAGGCTATGGGAATCTTTTTGTCCTCCCTTTTTCTTCTCTCATACGCAACATTAACCTCTTTTTAATATTTCGCAATTAACCGAATTACTACAATAGTTGGGAATTTTTCCAAATTCCAATTTCAAACCAATTGCAATCAAATTGTCAAATTGTCATCTGTAATTAATTGCAAAATCGATTAGTTCGAATAATCAGTGTAACTTGAATATTTCGAAATTTTTACACAAAAAATTATTTCGTAGTTTTCAGGAAGAATTAACCAAGTAAAAATTTTAATAGGCATTCCGCAATTCAAATACAGCAAAAAAAGAATCTATTAGAAATTTTATTATTTAAATAATGCAATTATTCAAATGAAGAAACTATTTCGAAATTCTAAATCTCAAATATATTCCCTTTATTTCATGTAATTTCAAGTTGTATTTTCTTATTTATTAATTCATTTGATTAGGCTTTTCAACAAATCAAAAAGTAGCCTTACATTTGAAAATGCAAAAAAAATTTTTTTAAAAATTTGAACAGTTCTAAAAAGTCATTTGACCAAATTTCACTACGACTAGCGACGAGAATGTGTAACCATCATTATCAACGTATTTCTTAAAAGGCTATTGCACTAATTCTCGGAAATTTCAAAAAATTCATCAAACACAGGTTTTAAATTTTATTTGGGGACAATTATGTAATTATTTAGAAAAAAGAAAAAAAAAGTAAAAATAATAGATGAAACATATTTGTTAACTCGGAAGTACATTAAACATAATTATTAGAAAGGAAGAACCATTTGAAACCAGTTCATAGTCATTCAATGGCTGGAAATTAGGACAATTTTCAGGGTTGTATTCTTCGGTAGGTGGCAGAGTATCATCGTTGAAAATCGATTAATCAGTCAATTCAGTGAGAGCAAACGTTCTAGCGATGCCCAATCCCTATAAGAAGCAATTATCTGAGTTCCCGTTCCCTTAACATTGCTAGACTGTTAAACGAATCATAACAAAAGCGAAAATGGCTTTGATATCCAATAATTCTTTTGCACTTCTCATGCACACCGCTACCGCGAAACTGTGGTCATTTGAGAAAATTAAGAACGAAAATTTAGTTTAAACAGCCGTTAGCTTTTAAACTTTAGAAACATATGCACCAAATGTTACTGCAGAAAACCGAATTCTGTGCGAAATTTATTCATACTGATGTGATGTGGAAAATTTTTAACAAATTAATGGCAGTATCAAAACAAAAAAATTTCAAGTGTCGAGAAAAACAAAACGGTGAGCTCATTAAGAGAGGATATTCATAAATATTTACAACGCTTTTGCTGCTTCTAATGAGTTTAAATTCCTTCAAAAATTAAGATAAATGACAATATAGATTATATTATATCACTATTTAACTCTTAACAGCAAAGCGCAAAAAACTATGTACAGCAATTATTAAACATTGCTTAGTCGAGATAAGGACGTGGACACCAATCAGGATTTGATATTCTTCTTCGAGCTAAATCTAGAGGTTTAACTCCGGAAATGTCTCGTCGCAGCATAAACTCTCGTACTTTCCACCTCAATGACAATCGCTTCTTCTCACCTGGAGGAGGATTCTCCAACCACCCTTTCTTATATAATTCATATTTTTTCACAGGATCATGTCGAAACGATACTCCACCGGGAAGAGGATGTAGAACCGGTCGTATAGCTGAAAATATCAAAGACTATTTACAAATTAGGAAAACATTGAATTTAAAAGATAATTCAGTAAATTACCAGGATCCACGGCAATTTGTACATTGTTACTTTTCGCTTCATCGCTATGTTCTGTAAAAACTGATTTAAAATAAGAATTTATCAATCATATTCGTACTCATTTCTTCATGTCTGGTTAAAATTAACGAAAGTTCACTTAGTTCATAACAGTGGGTTTAGCTAACAAAAAAAATCAGGACTAAAAAATGTTTAGTATGCGCTGAGTTGTTCAGAAAAAGTCTTCTAGGAAAGATGCAAAATAAGATAAAACTTAAGAATGCTCACAATTTTCAAAAAAAAAGAACCTTTCACATCGTTTATTGTTTGATCAGATGTAAAGTTCTGCTTGTCTTCATCAGAAGAAAGTGACCTCGCACGACTACGATACAAACTTTCCTCCAGACGGCTATTCTGAAAACTCATTCACAAATTTTCTTTTGATTCTATAAAGTTTTTAATTACAGAATTCCGAAAATATTACTAGGTCTTGCAAGCGACTGTTATCTGTAGCAATTTGTCGAAGGCAACGATAACCATCATCCAAGATGTCTACAATTTCATCATGATCTAGTAGTCCGTAGCGCTGCAATAACCATTTATGAAAGTCCTTTTTATAAATCGTACATATAAAGATCAAAGGATTTGAAAGACAGAGTTAAGTTGAATATAGCAAATATTTTTCACAACCAAAAATTCAAAAAATTTTTCAAATTAACAACTTTTTATTACAAATTAATTTCTCCAAATTTTTAACAGCTTTACATTAATCGATGTGGAAGATCGCGCGATATTTTCGTGCTTTTTACGCAATTCAAGATTTCCGTAAGATGGAAGATGACGATACTGCTCCGCATAAATTAATCCCTCTCTATCAGAGTAGCATGGTACGTCTAAGTAAAAAAAAATTAAATTCTAATTTCATCAAAAATTCGAACCTGCCGTAAAAATTCGAACACTGGAAAGCTTCAAGTTAAAATTGTATGGCATGTCTAAGCAAAAAAACTCGAAATTACATGGTACATCTCAACAAAAAAATTCGAACGTTTAGGATATAAGTTCCAAGCATGTCTTCAAAACATACCACAAGCAGATAGCCGAGCAACATTTTTCATTAGAGAATTAAATGACACATTCTGATCCTCTGACTCTTGTTCGTTTTCTCTTTCCAGCTCATCCAAGAACTTATCCATTTCTATAATTTCTTATTCGCTTTCTATAATTTCTTATTCGGATGCTGAGAACAACCATATAACCTTCTCAGAAACATCTCCAATATTAATTTTTCCAAAACAATTTCTGCTACCATAATTATACAATACAAACCTTTTTTGAAAAATACTAGTTCTTCAGAAGAAAGATCGTAACCCATATCATTTATTGTCTCCAATAATTCCTTTTCCGTAAATGGTTCCATGCAGAACTCTATAAAACTTTCCCTACATCTCTAAATTGACAGCTATCAATGTAAACTTCAAATTCACATTTAATTTCAGTTGTGTTTATAGGAAATTACCATCACCCGAAAATCAATTCCAGTTGCATTTCTAGAAAACTACCACCACCAAGAATATCGGGAAAATCGATTACTCAAACCTCTATCTTTCTGAAACATTCCCTTCTGCAAATATGCAAATGAATTTTTATATATTTATATATTCTCCACGTAATTACATCTACAAATTAACTATTCAAACAAAATAAATTAAAAAACTTTATTTTTTAAAAATGGAACAAATGTAGAGCGCGAGGTAAAAACAAGATATATTCAGCAAGGTTACTGACTAGTAAAAATGCTAGGAACCCGATTTAACATAAGGTTTTATAATTTAAGTTAAAAAGAAGATGGCTGCCAATAAAAA
This sequence comes from Cercopithifilaria johnstoni, assembly GCA_916381525.1. NCBI lineage: Eukaryota > Metazoa > Nematoda > Chromadorea > Rhabditida > Onchocercidae > Cercopithifilaria > Cercopithifilaria johnstoni. The sequence goes on along the minus strand of CAKAEH010001659.1, from coordinate 88,508 downwards.
AGTTCTTAAAGTATGCAAAATGACCAATATCAAAACCTTTCAATTCAATTTGAAGAATCCTTCTGACTGTTAACACACAAATTGCCAGTGACATAAATGGAAAATATCAGTGAACAATGCTGTTAAAAATGATATGTGTATAATGCTGCTTTGTGCATAATTATTTCGTGCACAGCAGTTCTCTTTCATCTCAGAATATCTGGATGTCGAAAATTATTTAATTTAAACATTTTAATTTAATGCCTGGAAAAATGAATAAACAACTGGAAGTAAAACGTTAACATAAGATACTTTTCCAACTACAAATACACATTTAATCAGTATATTATACAAATGTATTAGCAACGTTATCTAAAAATTTATATGATAGAAATGCAACTGTTCCGCAGTTATAATGCCTGCATGCCATCCACGAACCTTTGCAATTCAGCGTTTGGAGTAAGCATAAAATTAACATCCATTTCTTCAGCTGGCACTTCCTCTTTTACTCCTACATAATTCAATCCTGATTTGTACCGTAATTTCGATATTTTTACGGTGGCATTATCATCAATTTCATACGAAATTAATGCACATCCAACAACCTGTCCACCATTCAATTTCCCTGTTAAATACCAAATATTTTTCCGGATCGCTGCTGGTCCAATCGTATTTCCGTGACAGTAATACTGTCGATGTAAGATATAATCATAATCTTGCAGTAAGTGACAAACTTGTCCGAACTGCTGGATACGCCCGGTGATCTGACCATCTTTTACAAAGTATTTCCGGGTTTTCATGTGCGCCGCGAATCTCGAAGTCCAGTATCCTAAAATGTAACTCACAATTCTGAGCATTTAGATCATGAAAAACTTATGCTTTCTGTTCCCAGTTACATCTAACTTTGCTTTTTATAACACTCTCTAAAAGCCTCGATTCATCGGCTCAAACAAACCAAAATATAGAAGATTTGTTCAAAGCCCATGGATCAAAATTTTTAGAGAGAGTTATACTTTTTCATATGGCAAATGAAGGTGAAAATTCAGCTGGCAGATTGCATTCTATTAACATAACATGAAGAGAAGCAAAAGTTATAGCATGCGTGCTGCATGTTATAACGTAACAGATTCAAATTTTCGTATACCTAAAATTTTTAAAGTCATATAAAATGAAGAAAGCGATAATTATTGGGTTACCCAAATTATCGGACGTGAGCTCCCTTAACTTGACTGTCTTCATATCGACGAGGAAAGAGATCTTTCCGCCTTCTTTTCCAAGGAATATCTTTGGCACTTTTTGACAAACGAATGCATTGCTGAATAAAATGATCAACTTGATTAACTTAACAGAAATTATTAATTTTGGAAATCTTTCAAATAAGAATTAACCTATTTTTTATCTCAAGAAGAAGAATAATAGTCTCTATATTTCTTCATGTATGAAAAAAAAACTTCACTTTTCAGGCTCCAGCAAAGTCGATATCGGTATAAGACAAACTGTATTGTAATAAATAAAACTAAATGCAGCACAGTCACTCGTGGATGCTTGTGCACGTGGTTCCTTTGGTTCTCTATAAAATTTTTTATTAAGCTTGAACCGATAAGCAAATAACTTTGCAGCAAAATGACAGAAACTGACAGCAATAGCTAAATAATTGATTATCATTTTTTTAAGCTTTTCATATAAATTACAGCTGCAGTCACAGTAAAGCTCCGAAATCTTATATTGCCATCAACTTATATGACGCAGTGCAAAATCTCTGACGAACAGCAAAAACTTACTTGAAATATTCGGTTTGACTCTTGCTGCTAAAATTATTTTCCTGATATGCTTTTGAACGACTAACTGATGAAGAAGACCCTGTACTCTCAGCGCATCTGTCAACTTTTTTCTCCTGTAAAATCCTATCTGAGACTATTGCAGGCATTTAAAGTACTAGATGAAGATGTGTGAACAAATATTTTCGACCAATTTACCTCCATTATGAAAGCATCGTTCAAAAGACTGATTGACAAAAGAAAGAACAAAGAATAATAAACTTGAGTAAAGCAATTTCGAAGAGAAGAAAAATGAGTAAGGAATAAAACTCACTAAGACATCGCTGGAACTGGACGAACCATTCGTATACATTGCCATATTTCCCGAAGAATACATCAAAGTATTTGGGAATGGAATGCGATTTCGAAACTCACGAAGTTCATCATAAAGTGGGGTCACTACATCTGTCATAACACCCCTTACTTCGTTGACCACTTCACGTACAATTTCCTTCACAACCGGTACCATCTGAGCACGTACTTCAGCAGCTATTGCTGACTTTAACTCCTCACTTATGCCAAGAGGTGCCACATTTTGACCATTCACAATCTGCGCACTCAGCTGATGGATTGCAAAGCCAAAATTTGCCATAAGATTATCTGAAAATAATCCATTTATTCACATTGTCCACCGGTGGTCATATAAATGTTTTGAACTGCCCACTTCCTCTCGTATTATATTTCCTTCTATTTATGAGTTGTAAATTAGATTCTAAAAAAACAGAATTACATTGCAATGTGTTAGGAGATAACCAAACTATCGAGACAGTATTGAGCATTCAGTACTATCAAATGACCACGTACCGTCTACTTCTTGCATGTAATAAAAGTATGAAAGTGAAGTGCGATAAAGCTACCACATACAAAAGCCAATAAGAATATTCTCCTTTCCTCTTAGAATGACAATAGAAGTGGAAATCACGAAGGGATGGCAGTTACAGGATAGGATCTAAAAAGGGACATTACCTTTGTGAGGTGTCATCATCTCATCCCAGCCACAGCCATTACACATCCAGCCATTCTGAAATTTCCGCCAGTTAAATGTCTTCTGAAAATAATACTACGCTCATACACGCCACACTAATTCAACGTGAACGCACAGCATAGTACAACCATACATTTTATGCACGCATACACCTTTGATGCTTCATCCATTCAGAAACACACCTCGCACTTACCACTACGAACACTATGACATACGTACATACACACATACACACACACATACACAAATGCGCACATATGCATATAATATCAGCGGCAGTAAACATTGTAGCGGCGGCCAAAATCGATAAGGGGTGATGGGATTTAGCGTTTGTTGGAAATGTCTTTGAGTTGGTTAGGGGTAGTTGAATTAATTAAATAAAATGAAGAGAAAAGCATGGGAATGGTAATTATTATTTTATTTAAATAGGTAATAGTGTGTCATACAGGACGGTAGAGAAGTGACAGCAAAAATGAATGGGGAAGGGTAGATGTATTTCAAAAACGCTGTATGTTATGTGATATGGATTACTTGCAGCGATATAGATGGCTGTCTCTCATTTCCATCACTGCATTTTATTATAGTCGGTCATGCACTTTCCGATAATTACCATTATAGGTAAATAAATATACCTAATAGATAGATGGCGTAATTATAACTAACCAAGTTGAAAATTGTTAAATGTTTATAATGCACAATAGCTATATATTGATAATAAATCATTTTCAATTTAACACGTCATAATGCATGAAATAGTTGTATGAAGAAAGCCCTTTATTCTATATCAAAATTAAAAGGGAATGCGTTGACGCATTACTATAAGAAATGTACAATGGTTGCAATGGCAAATGATATCAGCTAAAAGAAAACCTTACAGAAATATAAAACTGTTCAAGTAGCTTTACAATGTATGGAAACTGAAGTAAACAAAATTATCATCGTTTTAATCATAATTATTTCATCTACATATTCCGATGACTGCTTAATCGATGAATGGATAGAATAATATAATTTAATGATCAGCGATGATAGCCTCATGAGATATACCGAGATCAGGATCCAGAACTGTTGAGCTAGATACCTGGGTGGTCTTAATTGATTACAATACAAAAGACATTATTGTTAAAGTAATTGCTAACTGCAGCACTTACAATTTTGTTTTGTTTGCTTGGCTATGCAATATTTTTAGTGTCATGAATTTCTTGACGAGCTAAATCTGCACTCCTACGTAATTAATATGATCGAAAACCGATTACCGCTTTGTAAACATACGATCAGCTCATAATGGTCCAAACTGCCACAAGTGAAAATATTTCATCACTCAACATATTAAACAGCAAATCATTTGTATACAACTACAAAATTTCTTACCGTTCTCTTATGTAGAAAAGTAGGCACCATAGGTTAATCTTTATATACCAAAGTATGAAATAAAAGCTTTCCTATTTTAAAAAATCGTCATAAACAATTTCCTCGAGTACAGATTTGCTGTGCAGATCCAAAGGTGCGATATCGAAAAATATCATCAGATGATCCCCGCGTCTTTGAGTATGTAATGCCGACAGAACGGTCTCATTGCCGAATATTTTATTCACACTTCGGCCGCCAACGCGACTCTGCAACGCCCATCAAAAGATTTGAATGTTAGTAAATTTCTCAAAAATTTTTATTCAGAACTTTTGCTCTGGAAGACTATTAATCGGCTACCATTCAGTAAAAATGCATATGAGTGCCTAACAATAAATGTCGGCAAATAATGTATTCATATTAAACAGAACCATATACAAATCATAGGAATAAAGGGCAAAATTCTTAAAATCTTACGTAAACATAAAAATGTTCGGGTCGCTGTACAGCACTTGCGGACGACTGTTGTATTGGAGAGGAAGTAATAGTATTTTCAACAGAAAAATCCTTTAATCCTTCAGATGAATTTTTCTGCTGACCTTCTCGATATTCTGCACTGCACACTTGATATAAGAATTCACCAAGATGCTCCACTGCAAGTATAAAAAGTGACAAAATATGGGGGGTATCTCCAGTTCAGTTATTCCTTTTAGAAAACAAAAATTAGACAATAGTTTAGTTTCAAGTGTTAACGATCAGAAACATACTGGTAGTATCCTCTCTTGTTCGAATATAACGTCGATTTAATAGCGATGGCGCTACGCTCGGCCGCTTGAATAGCGATTTTGCAGGTAATAATTCGGCTTCAATCTCAATAAATTCACTATCTGTACGTGTAACAGCAAAATCAATATCTTCATCGAGCTGAAAATTTCTGCACTGTTAAACGAATTTTGTATAATAAAGAAAGAACATTTTTTTGAGTGGAAGCTTTGCTGATATCATAACAAAACTAGACTGAATATGGAATGCATAACACAATAGGCAATAAAATGAAGGATCTAGAGCTATGCCAAATACAACATGAATACAAAACTTACTCGTCTTTCTAGTTGTTCGCCCATCCCTTCATCGGGAGTTAAAGGTGATGATGGGTTTTCAGCAAGCCATTTATGCATGCGGTCTTTCAGTGTACATGCATTAAGCGGTGGCACAAGAGGGTGACTATCCTGGATAAATCTTTTATAGCAAAAACCCGAAACATATTACACAATATATTCAATACATTTTAAAATGTCTACCGATGATTTTCGATAGACTTACCAAATTTGCAATAGAATTTGGTCGTGTAGGAGCTGAAATACTGCTTGATGAATCAGAAGTATCCGTAGTATCAGAGGTATCAGTGGTCGAAGAGAGAGAATCAGAATCTAAAACAATTGAATATTGCATCATGCTTATTTGTGGCACAAATATTTCATCATACAATAAAAGAGAGACCTGTACTACTGCTTGAAATATCGCGATGTGAGTGGGCTCGTGAGCTGACGGTACCATTAGCCGCTATAAAAAATTGAATTATTGAGATAATTCCTGCCAAAAATCTTATAAGCACGATGATCATGCTAGTATTGTCCTAGTTGGTGCTTCATCTTGAAAAATATTTTTATATGTCTAAATCAGAGGAAAAGATGTCAACGGAAGGAAGGCTTTCCTGTTCCTCTATATTGACTTCAATCAAAGTTCAGTAAATCTACTTCCTGCAGCAAAAATTCAAAAGTTGCAATTTCAATGAAGAACTGACCACTAACATGGTTGGCAATGCTGTTAGCAGAGGTGTGCGCTCCAGAAACCGATTCATCATGTCTGAATAAATAAATAAATATTTAAAGTATGTCTGAATAAATGATATTTAAAACAAAGAAGTAGCAATATGGTACGAACAGCAAAAATAATTGAACCTTGCATGCAGATCGTTCTCATCACCTTCACCACTACCTTCTGGTGAATTGCTATCAGGAGAATTATTATAAGAACGATCGTGAACATCACCGCGCGGGCGCCGTTTTCTTTCTGAATCAAAATTGTTGATGTGAGAAGTACTTTAAATAGAAAGTGCATTCAAAATAAGAAACTATTCTAAAACAAACTTTCGTAGTCATATGAGCCTTGAACACGTTGGCGGCGATTGGCAGCTTGTGCTTTCATGCCTGCTTCAATACTCTTTTGGAGTGCCTCTACGTTACTTTGCTGATGAAACATTTCCATTGCTTTCTGCTGCATTTGTTCATAAATTTGTCGATCCGGCCAAATCTTCAATGATAAATCTATACAAATGATTAAAAACATTCAAAATCCATGATGTTATTTGGAAATTTTTCGAAGAGTTCCTTGATATACAATATATGAAACAACAGCCAACTTTATTAATTAAAGCATCAAAATTCGGATCTGGACGAAGCGATCGTTTAGATACTAATTTTTTTCGACATGTAGGGCATTCCTTATTGCCTCGGAGCAACGCAGTTGTAATACACTCGCTGCAAAATCGATGCAAACATTCCTATAAGAGAATATTCCAGTAATATAGATTATACAGATTAAAGAAATCAAAAATTTATCCACAGATGTGTGGGAATGTTGTAAACTATGACGAAAACTACGGCACAAAACAGTTTTGCGCTAGTTATTTATTAGTTTGAATGGAATTACTATATTTTCCAGGAACTGAAATAGTTTAAATATCCAATGCTTAAATCAAAATAAAACTTTTGTTGTCATCGTTGTTGTCAGTAGATCTAAACATATTGGACAACAGAGCTCGGATGAAAGCATTCGTGTACTGATTCGTATCTCCGTCGAATCCGAAATAGCTTTATGTGGACGCCGGTACTGCAAATGGAAAAGAGGAGTGAACGAGATCTTCCAACAAATTCATGGAGAATGGACCCAACATTTTTTGCGTTAAACTATTAGAAAACATTTCTTTTAAGTAATTCTGAAAGTGCTACCTAAAAAATGGAGAGACTAAAAGATAGATGAAAATGAGAAAAAATAAATTTTAGATTCCGGATTAATTAATACTCATTCAGCTATTTTTGATTGCTTACGTGTATAGTGAACTTTGTTTCATCCTTTCTATTCAGATATAAACGAAGATAAGATAAGACGACACCCGATCATATTCGGTGAGCTCGAGAGTTTTCCCACCAGTTACTGTATCTGGTGCACTGCCGTTATTCATAGTTGATGGTGGTGAGATGTATTTCTTCGCAATAAATATAAAAAATAAATTCCATACAATCAATGGATCGATACCTACAAGGGCAAAAGAATTACTAGAATCCAATAATCTAACTTTCTCTTCATATTATTGCCATAACGTGTATTTTTGGCATTATAAAAGGCTAGTCCCATCGTTGCCGATGAGCAATTAATTTCTAGGACTTAGCAGTTTTCCCGGAAATTTTTAAATTTGACATGCAGCAACAAAGAAGACTTCCGGTCCAATGAAAATTTAGAACAAAAAAAAACTCGATCCTACGTCTTAGCGATATAATATAAGCAACAGAAAGTTCCACCATATCCCAGAGAAGCCTATCAACCACTTCTCCACCTCAACACACCATCACACGCATTCAATTACATAAACCTTGATCATTGTGGGGTGTACGAAATAGTTCTATGTGCCCATCTTGTCCATAGGATTGTCCATTTTGTTAGAAAATCGCCTACACTGACGTATACATTAAACACCCGCTTGATTAACCTCATGCCTCGAATTCACACTTGAAGGAAGTAATAGGCATGGGTGCGAGATGCAATTAATGAGGATACTTTCGCGGCGGTCCTGTGTGTTTGGTGGGATTCGTTATTGTGGTCGCTTGTTTTTCAGGTTTTCATGCAATAATTCATGTTTTCAAAATATTTCATTGTATTAACATGTGGCGATTTTTTTGGTTTTTAATACAATACTTTCCAGTTAATCAATACTTCCACTAAAGCCGACCTCTACACCTCGATGCAAATAGGACTATAATTTTAGCTCGAAATATAGTTTAAGTGAGCAAAGAAGAGTCGGGTTTATTCACTTTCACTTTTACGCAGAATTGACATATTTACTCTCAACTCGAACTACTGGCAGCAAAAATATAAATAGATTTAACCGATGATCGTTTTGGGAATCTGGAAATGATATCGAACCTTTTCTGTCCAATAAATTTCATAGGGAATGCTTGAAGACATTTCGTTTCAGCAGCATTCTTACCATCCGACATACGTCGATTGTCATCTGAAAAGTGAAGTTGACATTCAAAGGTTTTTTTCACTTTTTGGTTTTTTCACGATGCGATCAAACGAGCCAACCAACAAGAACGAAAAAAAAATTGATGAAGTGATAACAGTAACGAAAAAAGACGAAAAGAAGAAAAGTGATTCAGACGACAAGAAGGACAAAGAGAAGGTTCCTACTGATAAACTTTTGTTTTAGATCATTCTGTTAACAAATCTGGATGCCAATGTTCGGAATTACTGCACATGCACGCTCCATCATATGACTTGCAAATTTATATTAATTAATTTTTACTTTACTTTTGCATCTTGTACCATTCTTCCCATGAATCATAGCCTTAATAACAACTGAGAGTTTCAGAATTTCCCACTACTATTGCATACAGATAGTAAATACGCTGTCAGATACTACTTCCCAATTTTATATCGGTATCATTTGTATAAGGCATTCCTAAAAATATTTCGGAATTAAATTGTCCGTTTATAGCGTCGAGATTCCGTAACAGGTTCAACTTTGGATACAAGTTCATCAAACAGTTCTGTGGATTCGGATGAAGTTGACGCAGCGGAACATAATGATTCAAAAAGTACGATAACTTTCGAAGGATCAAAGTTGCAAGTGGATAGGTAACTTTACGTGTTAAATTCTCTATTATCAGAAGTATTTTGCCACGTTATCAGAATCTTATCTAACAGTGGATATAGAGCTCATAATATTAAGTGCTTTTCTTCTTTTTACACATTTATCGAGGTGTGCTAAAAAAATGTTTTATCGGTATGTCCAAAACTTTTAGCCTTTTAATTTCATTTCATTTTATTTCTGGATAAAAGCAGAATGATTGAGGGAAAACAGTATTTAGTAAGTCTCATAATTCTCCTTTACAACTTGTATTTTTACACATTTTTGAAAATTTAAGTCATAAAGTCGATGATTCTATCAATGAAGTGATAAAGAGAATCTCTACAATTTCAAGTGCCGAATCAGGTGAAGTACCTAAATCAGATATAAACAACGACAGAGAGGATGAGCAGATAATGGATGAGGATAATGGCGCTGATGAACAAAATGGTTTGCTTTCCTTAGGATGCAATTGTTAGTGTTAAAACTTATTAGTTCTGAACGAAGTTTCAATTTTTTAAGCGAATGGTATAAAAGCGCTGGAAGATTTCCAATGATTCCAATCATATTAGTACAAAAGTAATGTTGAAAATCTCTTCTTATAATAGGTCCAGAGAATAATTCAAAGAAGCCGAGGAAACGCAATCGGAAGCAAGGTAGAAAAGTAAGCCATAATTTACTGTTTTTGTTTTTTCAAACAGAGGATTGAAACATCTTGCTTCTTTTATTTCTTTCTTTCTCTTTTTCGTAGACACAGACTATATGATTCATCATTTCGAAGGGAAATTTATTTCAGAAACGGATTTATATTTATTTGATTATCCAAAGATTTTTTTTAGAATAAACCAAACATTCCATCTAATAAAAATGAAACGTTTTCGAATAAAACTAACCTCTCATGCACAGTCGATGGTGATACAAAAGAAAGTACACTAGAGGTTGGTTCTTGGTTATGTTAGTAAGCTTTTGCTTCGATTGTTTCATAAGAAGTTCAAAGATCTAACACTTATTCCAGAAAATTCATTTTATAAACCAGGTTTTGTTACTGATTTTATTACTCGAAGGATAGGAAATTTCATACAAAATCTCATACTATACGTAGATATAGTTTTAGTTCATGATTTAGTAAGCAGTTTAGTTATAATGATTGACGCTGTATCAGAATCTGAAAATATGATCATTGATTTTGTTGAAGTACAAAATATTTTTATATGTATATCAGAATTCCATTACTTTTATAATTATTGAATGAAGAGAAGAAAACATCTCATTTCTCAAAAATTTTGCTTTTAATTTTGCGAAGTAATTTCAGGCTTTGAAAGATAGTGTTATGGATACTTATCCGAAATTAGGAGCTTGGTTTGCTTTTACCTTACATTTGCTTGATTTTCGGAAAAGGTTCTTATATCCAAAAAGTCGAAAAAGACAGATTATGATATCTGAGCTTTTCAGGGTGGCAAGAAAAGAAGTTATGAGCGTTGATGGAATGGAAACGTCGAATTTGTTGTATATGATTGATACCAGCAATAAGGTGGGTTGATATTCAGGCAGTACGTATATTGAAATTATTGAATGTTCTAGCGAATTATTTCCCTACAATATTGAATTTTTTTTTTCAATAATAGGTTTTATGAGATTTTTTAATTACATGTTCAGGACATTATTTCAAATTTCAGTTTGCGCACCGTTTTACTCATTGGATACGAGAGTTTTATATCTCAGCTATTGATGGCGACGTTGAGAAATTCATGATTAAGTTCACCAGCATTGTACAAATTTTAAAAAAGAAAGCTTGCAGTGAGCATTATAAGCATATGTCTGGACATCAATTGAAGGAACACGTGATGAACGTTAGTGTTAATCATTTAATAAGTGAATTAAGGTATGGATTATGTAGAGCTCTATTCAGGCTTATAACTTTATGCAACTTCTCAGTGGTTGAATAGATGCAGATGGAAAAGCTATATGATTTACTTTATTGTATTAATAGTAATGGGTTATCAAAGAATGAAACTTCTAATTGATCAGAGGCTTAGTATTTACTATGTATATCCACCGATATTTCAACGAGACACTGAAATTAGTATCATAAATTAGCTTTTTGACAAAATTAAGGAATATAACTATTTAACTTTTCAGAATGTTATCTGTGCATTCTTCAATAAATCAGAGAACACATCTATTTTGCATCACCTTGCACCAACCAAAAATACTGACTGTCCATGTAGTATGAGAAACCATGGTTACTGCAGGTTTAAATTACTTTCCAATTTTCTTGATCGTGCGTTTAGAATGAGAAACGTTATTCTTTACTGGAGTTCTTAGCGATTTAAAGTGGATGTAGCAGTAATTTTTATAGTAAATCGTAAAAAATTGATTGTGTAGGCAATAGTTCGTGGTAAGACAATAACCATGCAAGAGTTAGGAGTGCTAATTCTATTCTTGTTTAGTAATGATACCTAGTCAAATTTTTTGAACTGTGTTACTGCATAAAAATGGAATTAATTTTTGTAAATCTTTTAGAATATTTTTCAGATTGATTAAAATAATTTTGAATATGTTACCGTGGAAAAATCGAAGAATTTTACTTGCTACATCCACAAAAATAACTGGAAAAACTGCTCTGCATTTAGCAGCTGCTACGGGGCAGCCTTGTCAAATGCAAGCTTTGATGGATTTTGGTATGCATTGCTGCCAATACTTGTTGATTATAAGTAGGGCGAGAATGGAATGAAAAAATGCTTTCATTTTTCAGAATGAGTATTTAGGAACACACAGGAATATTTTACAAACTATGCTAAAATCGAAAGAATCGTTTTCTTCATTTTTTGAATATTCATCAACTCAGTAATATCACGAAACTTTTATCTGGCTATCGAAATATTAACCATGATTCTTTAGGAGCCTGGCCAGATTTTTTCGATCATTCTGGACGCGCACCATTACATTACGCCATTATGAGAAATAATTTAGAAATGGTACATTTTGTCTCAATGCAGCAAATTAAATGTAACAAAATACTTTTTTATTTGCACCATCTCAATTGTGCTGATTTTTTCTTGTATTTTATGAGGTGACGTTATAATTTTTTTCTAAAAACCAGAATATTTTATATTTTTCGTAAATTTTATCATGAAATCTATCGTAAAATAACAAAAAGTTAAAATAAAAGGTTATGCCAGCTTGAAAAAAAACTGTGCGAAGAAATTAATTCATATTTGTTAAAAGAGAAAGAATGGTTTCATTGTAGGTGAAATTGCTTTTGTGGTACGGAGCAGACATATCATTAAAAGAGCGTTCGGCGACACCACTTCAACTTGCAGGCTCTTCACCAACAACTACATCAGTACGTTTTGTCGTACAGATCATGCATGTATATATGGTATTCTGTTTATGGGAATTTTATATTGTGTGAAAATGCTAAAGAATCGAAGATGAAAGAAACAATTAGCCATTACAGATATGTGAATACTTACATGCACGAGTAACTGCATTAGAAAAAATATTTATGCAGTGGGTAAAGAAGTACGTGAGAGGTGTTTGGACACCTGTACATGCTATTTCCGACTTGCATTTTGCAAAGTTATCAAAAGCATGCGATTCAAGAAGAGATGCATCTCGGAATTTCATAACCAAAACTGTGAGTTTTGTTTGGAATACATATTCGCAGCATTTGTTAATAAATTGCCTTTTTCCAAATTCCTCATTATTCAACCACAATTTCGACTATATTTTATATGGATAGAGTGTCTCAAATTAGTGTGTAATATAAATATCCTCGTATATGAATATCTGTCTGGTACTTTAGAACATCTCACAGTGTACCTGATTAAGACATTTTTTAGTCTCATCTAAATTCATCGTTTTGTTTATCGGTGCATTTTTAGCGTAAAATCCATATAAATATTTCGGGGACACGTACTGCCAACCTGCAGCTGAAGAAATGTCCGCTTATGGTAAGTTTCTTTGAACTGAATGTTAGAAAATTTAATGTATATTTTTAAACACATGTTTAGTCAACAGTTGTCTTACAGTCTGTTTAGTAACTTGGAACAAATTTTTTTTAGTTACTCTTTATTGTACCAACATTCTACAAGGGGGAAGACAGAGTGGCGGATGCTTCTAATCCGCAGATATTTTGTGCAAAACTGCAAAACGTAAATGGAATCGTTGTTAAATTACTTCCATTAACACCATTGTAAGTTTTTTACCAAATCTTTTCCCCTTTTTGCCATGTTTTTATCGAATTATTATCTTGGAAATTAAATCATTTTGTATGTTTTTATCGAATTATTTAAGTTTCCAGTTTACAAAATATTCCAAATGTTACGGGCTCATTGATTCACACCAATTTATGAATACATGATCTATTTTTAATCGTTAGTCGATGTTTCAGACTAAGTTGTTCGAAGTGGAATATTGACATTAGATCAGCCCTTGAAAAACCTCATAATGGATATTTTTACGTCTATAAACTGCCAGAAAATATTGAAGTTGGTAAGTTATACTGTAAAACTGTATTATTTTTCGGGTGCTACGAAAAAAAAGAGATCTGAAATTGTGAATTGAAATTTGCAATTTTTCAGATTCGTACACACTTCACTTGATGGTAGAATTAGAGGAGTTACGTTTTCAAGCTTCCCACATAACACTTGCAGTACAGGCTTTTGCATGTGGTCCACCAGACTTAGAGCACTATAACGAATTACGAGGTCTCGTAACTCACTCAAACAACAAAACAAAAATGGACTGAGGTTTATATATATGCCGCAACGAGTCACATATATTCCGAACACAACTAAATTTTCCGATTTTCCAGACTAACTGAGTGCTTGATTGTTTTTGTGGCTTGTTTGATAAAAAATAGTACTGATGGCTTTTAATGCCAAAGTTTTTCGGCACGATCTTTTTAGGATAAAAGTTAATGATTCTATAAGAACTACTTCATTTACGTTACGGAATAGAATGTTTACTGTACCATATTTAAGTATCACTGTACGATATGGTTATATTGCTCACTTGATAGATTTCTTATATTCAGGCTCTTTTTGTACATTGTTCGGATGAAAAGATGGTTGTTGCATTTTTTTATCATTTTTTTCTGGGCTTTCTTCATTTCAAAAAATCATATCTGTTATAAAATTTGTTTGACTTTTTGCATAATTTTAATTTAAACAGTATTATTACTTGCTTATGCACGTATATCTGTTATGATGATAACATTGTATTGGTAGTAACTGTTATCATTATTTGGAAGTTCTTATTTCACTAATACGCTTTTTCGTTACGGATAAGACTTTATGGGTTAGAATGTTTTTATTTGTATTCATTGTATGAATTGTTGATGAAGTTGAAGTCTGCTTAGTTTCAGTTTCCTCTATTCATTTTGTCCTGATTCGTTTTCCGGATAGACTTGTAATTTCTGTTTTGTAGAAAGTTGCAGGAGCTGTTGATCATTTTGTTGAATTTATCTTTGTGCAAAAAAAGTTCTGGAACCAACCTTATGTGATTGTTTGACATTTTGTTATTGGATGTAGAGTGGTCCGAGCTTCACGTAACTTCTCTATTTAGGAAAAAACTGTAGGTTGTTCAGTTAGTACATATAATTGAAATGGAGAGTTCCGAAGAGAATTCTGTTGTCTTACTATTTTTAAATTGGTTCGGTCTGCAGTTGAAATTATCAGTTTCCTCAATATGAAGAAGTTCACCTTATAGCGCTTCCTAGTAACTTTTATCTTTTTTTTGTCGTGAATCACTATGTGTCATAGCTATGATTCCTCGAAAATAATCACTCGATTTCATGTATCTCGTTGTGCATGATTTGTTAATTTATCGGGTTCCAAGATTTAATAGTAATTTAAGAATTTCTTGAAAGTTTTGTTCACTTGAGCTGATCAATGTTTTCGACAAGAAATGGCAGGAAACTTTGGAATGATGACCGACCGTCGCAAAATTTTCTATCAACTATTTCTTGTAAAAATATGGCTCACCCCTTTACCCATTGTGCTTTTTTCGTTTTTGGTATTTGTGAAGTTGATTTCAATTTCAAACAAAACGCTTTTTTCCAATTGTATTTATGTTTTTGTATGCGATAAATTTTCCGACTAACAAAAACTTTGTTTTGGAAAAACACTGTTTGGATGCAAGTGCTTTTATTTCTTCACCTCAGGGCTACGACTCAGTCCTGTACGTATGTAAAGGTACTGAAATAGTGCTCAATCGTTCTTTTATGTGTATTCTATTGCCTATGAGATGGTTTTCAAGGTGATGAGTATGAATTTCCACAGGTATGTGTAGTTGTAGTAGTTGCCTCGTTCGTTGTTCGTACGTCAGGCATATGTAGAATTCTGCTTGTCGCTTCGTTTGCTAAAGATGGCAGCAAAAGTTTTTTGAATTTTTTTGTTCAAGTTTTTGAATGGAATTTTAATAAACGTTTTTTTCAGCGTATTTCGGGTAAGAGAACAGAGCAATGGCAGCAGGTGAAAATATTGACAAATCGGAACATAAAATTCATCGAGGTAGCTTATCTTTCAATAAGTTTCGCATGGAGGTGATTGACTGTTTTGGAGTTTGACTAAATTTCTCTTGCAAACTTAGTAACAGCTTTAACTTCTCTAAAATCACTTCATATGTGTTAAGTTCGACTTGGCTCTTGCTATTATTTATTAAGATTCCTGAAGATTTTTTTTTAGTGCTTAATTCATATTAGAGATCTGCTGCACTGCAATCAGTGAGCTTTGTAGTGCATGAAATGTTTTACATATTTTTTTTACGCGTTATAACATTATTGTTATTTCATCCCCAAATATGAACTCTTGTATACTTAATAAATTAATTCAATTTAAAATTGTTTTAATAGTCGTGAGAGGTTTATGAATTCTTGTTATTTGCTTTAAAGATGTCCTTTTTGGCACTGAATTGAATATTTGTATGGCGCTGAATAATTTAGAAGAGCTTATTTAGTTCACAAAGTTGGTGGCAAAGCAAAGAAGAAAGCTGTTAGGAAAGGAAGTGGAATTAATGCAAAGGCTTTTACGTTTCAATCTGCTGTTAAAGCAAGTCGCGCCATTCGCAGGTACTCTTTTTGCTAGAGCTGTAGAAATCCTCTTGGTTGATAAGTATTCCAACTAGTTCATATGAAAAGGCTTGAACTCTCGCAAATCTGATCGAAGTTTATGATGGGATAGTTTTTAATCTCGTTGTATCTTTGAAAGGATTTATTTTAGAGCAGCAGATAAGGATGAAAAGAAAAAACACATACCGGTAGTCGATCGCACTCCCGTCGAGCCACCTCCAATAATTGTTGCTATCGTTGGTCCTTCAAAGGTGAGCTTAATTTAAAATTAATTTGTTCTCTATACACTAGTTATTGTAAATACAAAAAATTAACCAGTGGGATGCGTGTTATGATAAAAAATAATTTGAATGTATGCTCCAATTGTTGGATTTGTTCTATCTTTTCCATTCTCTAGGTTGGAAAAAGTACATTATTGCGATGTCTAGTAAAGCATTATGTGCGACATAATTTAACTGAAATTCGCGGACCAATCACCATTGTTACTGGCAAAACTCGGCGAGTAACATTCGTCGAAGTTAGTAACGATTTAAACTCTATGATCGATATTGCGAAGATTGTTGATTTGGTAAATTTTTTCTTCACTAGTACTATAGTTGCAAAGTATAAATTCAATTGAAAGGCATTTTGAGTGACATTAGTTACCGGGATCTTGTGTAATGATTCTTTACTAGGATAACTTCTAAGATCCATATATATTCTATAATTATTTAAGAACTAAACAGATGTTTTAAAGATTCTCACTGTCAGATAGGCACTCACTGTCAGATTCTCACTGTTTGATTTGTTTAAATTCCTAATGAAGTATATTTCTTAGCTTCTTGAAGTTTCTATGATCTAGGATGTCACATTTGGAGACGAAGTAATGTTAGTGCTCCTGCATTTTAGTAAAAGGTTATTTTAGAAAAGCATAAAATTTAACAGGAGCTGTGATAGATCTTGTATTTATTTTTCTGATATATTAAATGACCTGTGTTCAGAAATCCATTTTTCACTTTTATTTTTCATTATTAGTCAAATAACTTTAGGTTTTACTGATGGTGGATGCTTCTTACGGATTTGAGATGGAGACATTCGAATTTCTAAATATATGTCAAGTGCATGGCATGCCTCGAATCATGGGTGTTCTTAGTCATCTCGATGTAATTAAGAAGAAGGAGAAGTTGAAACATACGAAGAAATTACTGAAACATCGTTTTTGGACAGAAGTTTATCAGGTTAATATTTTGAAGGGCATGCCACTACTTGAAATTTGCTTTGAAAATTGAAAACTCTTTAGATTAGACAATGTCGAATTAAATGATGTACATTTCTGAAAATGTGGTCATAATGATCTCTGGTCATTGTTATTCGTTAATATCTAGACCAAGTCAAGTGAGAAACAGCCATTGGCAGAGTTTCTTCCAAGAAACTACTATATAACTTCTTTCAATGTATTGCGCTTAATGAATTGAGATTATATATAAATATTTTAGAGGATTTTGTTACTCTGTTTTACACATTCTTATCTTATGGTTCAAAGTGTTTACAGGGTGCGAAACTATTTTACTTGTCGGGAATGATCAATGAGCAATACTTAAGAAATGAAATTCGAAATCTTGCACGTTTCATATCTGTCACGAAATTTCGTCCTTTAGTTTGGAGAACCAGTCATCCATATGTTTATTGTGATCGTTATGAAGATTTAACCGATGCAGAGGTATGTTAGCTTAACGAACGATAAAACTTTTGTACTGTTTTAACTAACTTCTTATTCTGAACATTAAATTCATGAATTCTATTGTTAAAGAGTTATGAGCCTTTATATATTTTATGTTAGGTATAGACAAAAATCAATAAACAGTTTATTTCTGCTACTATGGAGCTCATATTGAGCATACTGTTTAGTTTATTTCGAAATGGGGTTGTATTGACAGAATAACAAAAACTATAGTTCAAGAATTATTGACAAATGTGTATACTTACATTTTCATCAGATTCAAATTAATTCTTTCAATTATTTGAAGCTACTTCGCGAAAAACCATTAGCGAACCGCACGATTTCGTTATATGGTTGGGTGCGTGGGACGTTCCTAAAAAATCATGCTGCTGTGCATATCCCCGGTATGGGCGATTTAATGATCAAAGATGTATGTTTGGATTTTCTTGATTTACTAGCAATTTGCAATTTAATTATTATTTTTTTATATGATCTCATCTTTCAAGAAATGACAAGATCTTGGAAGTACCAGCAAAGATAAGATTATAATTAAACATTCCAATACTTTTAGGTGACAGCTTTACCTGACCCGTGTCCGCTGCCATCAAAGGAAAAGATGAAACGTTCGCTGAATGAAAAGGAGCGCATTATTTATGCTCCATTTTCTGGTCTTGGTGGTATCGTTTACGATAAAGTAATTTTTCTTATATTCTTTTTTTCTTTTCATATCCCCATGATGAATTTAAGTATCGTTATCTACACAAATAACTGGTATCCTCAATAAATATGATGTATCCCGAAGTTTTCAATAGACTATAAAAGAGGTAATTTGGACGGGCAATTTTTTTATCCGCGTATGGTAAGTAGGAAAATGAAAATTTTAAAAACCAGTAGTGTTAGGCGGCAATTTACTGAAATTTTTGTTGGTGACTATGGCAGTTAACAGAATTTTCGGGTGTGTTGCTTAACTCTGAAAAGAATATTTTAACGTTTACGGAGGCTTTATGGAGGTTTTCCAATCATTTTAATTATTTTGCATTATCGTAGTAACTTTCGATATTTGTCGGAACACGAGTTCTCTTTTTCAATCGCATAGCTCACAGCTTTTGTTTTTCAATCAACTTTTATTTCAGGATGCTATTTATATTGAAACGCGTGGCTCACATTCATATAAGAAAGCTCGGCACGAACTCGTTGAAGTATTGGAAAATGTTAAAGAGGGTATCGATGATAAGATGCATAAAACAGGATTGAAAGTAGTTACAGATTCTCAAATTGTCATACCTCATAGTAGGAGTGAAAGCGAAATGGATGATGATGGTGAGAGATTATAGTTAATTTATTTAGCGAGTTCAAAAGATATTTCATAAATTTTGATTTACTGAAAAATAATACACATAAGTCATTGACTTTTTAATCAAGCATTTACTGCTATTAGATTCTGATACGACAGATGAAGTAGAAAGCATTGGCGAAAAGTCGAGTGACTTTGTGGATTTGAACACTGAAAGTGATGTATCTGAGGATGAAAGTGATGGAAAAGATATTGAAGAAAAGGCGGCTAAACGTTGGTCACAACTTTGTACACGAGCAAAATTATTGTACAATGAGAAAAAATCGGCGAAATTGAATTGGGCTAAAATTGTATATTCTGATTCTGGTTAGTTTTTCCCCTGCAGTGATAAGTAGATACTATTCAAAAATATTTTCAGCCTTTTGTTATTGGTTATTTTCTTTTTATATGACAACCGTTCTTCATAATATCTCGAACCATCTGTGCGAAGAACTATGATGGACATTGAATTTCAAATATTAAATTAGATTGCGGTACTCTTCCTTAAAAAATATTTGAAATTTAATATGAAACTCTAGCTACTAAATGAAAGATGGCAATATAATCATTTTTATCATCAGATCTGCATGACCAGGATGAAAAAGAGCAAGGTCAAGTACTTGGTGGTCTTTTCAAAGTCCTGACTCGAACTGAGAGAACCATTGATAACTTGGTTAGTTTTTTAAAGTGATCGTTTCAAACAGTTGGAATGGTTGTGCTTTTTGTCGCTTTATGGTTCGAAGTTAATGACATGTATAAGCATAAGGAATATTTTACTGATTATTACTAACTTTTCGCTACAGGAGGATGGCCTTCTCTGCTGTAAATCGTCGACAGTTACATCTGAACAACTTTTAAAACAACAAGATTGGAACAATTTGCAGGTTTGTTCATAACGTTAAATGTTTAGTTCGATACAAACTATCCTATTAACGTATGGGTAATTTGTCCAAAAAATTATTCAAAAAAGTCAATAAACATAAATTGTCTTGCATAATTGAAGTTTTTTTATTTTTCCTATGATTACATTAAATTTGATTTGATTTAGGTTCGTGTATCGATTGCGGACTGCTTTGTTACAGGAAATTGGAATCCTGATGAAGACGCTGCTATGCGATTAGAAGATGGTGATTTTCTGAAATAAAATTTTAGTAATAAAACGAAATAGATGTTGCACAGCATTTCTGAAATACATTGCCATTATTTTCTGATGCGATGACTATTTATTCGAACTTTATTTCGTCATATAGTAATCAATTTCCTTTCAGGAAAGCAAATTTATGGTGAAAGAGCAAATTTTAACGTAAACGATGAAGATACTTTTGGTGAAGGAAAGTGTTGTTCCTTTTATCTTATGAGATGAGTGTTTAAGTTTTCTAATTTGATTTTTTTACAGATGATGAAGCCAGAGTTGAAAATGAAGAAAAGATGGATGCTGTAAATGCAGTGAGGAGGGATGAGGAAGAGGCATCTAAAAGAAGAAAAATTGACAAAGAAAAATTGAAGATGCGTTTCAATGCTGAATATGATGAAACCAATAAACATTACATAGAGCTGAAAGGAGAACTTGAAGGGCAGTCGAAGGTGTGCTATGTTTTTGGGTTTTAGTATTTATCACATAATATTTTTGAATTTAATTCCGATTAAATTAAAATAAGCAATTTATTTGAGTTGTCATATATTTCAATTAAGGAATTAGGGAAAAAATTATTCTGTTGCTGTAGAATCCGCAAGTTTTAACCAGAACCATTGGTAAGTTAGGTTACTAGTCTTTTTTAGCTTAATAAATCAGTCTTCGAAGAGCTGGATGAAGTGGCTCGGCAACAGTTAGAGGGTTTTCGACCAGGGCTTTATGTTCGAATAGAATTTGAGGATGTGCCTGTGGAATTTCTACAGCATTTCGATCCAACCAGACCCTGTATTATAGGTGGCCTTCTGATCGGTGAACAGAATATGGGTTCTGTACAGGTAGATTTTCGTTTCGCTTTTGCCAAGGGTATTTTTTGCAAATGATTCTTGATTATATTTCACTGTATCACCGGATTTTTACTGCTTACAAATCTTGATATTGATATTAAAGTTTTGATTCTAGGTACGAGTGAAAAAACATCGGTGGTATCAGCGGTTATTGAAGTCACGAGATCCTCTGGTTATATCATGTGGTTGGAGACGATTTCAAACTGTTGTTAGTCATTTCTGTTTTTCCCTGACCTTGTAAATTGCGTTATCTGACCGTAAAGGATGTCTCGGAGTGATAACATTGCTGCAAAATTCAAAGAAAGATATTTTAGAATCTTATTGCAAAAATATTACAGGTTTGAAATGAAGCTCTAGCACTGTTTTTGAGTTATGTAAGTAACTTTAAATAATGATGAAGTTTCAGATCATTTACTCAATGCAGGATCATAATATGAGACAGCGTTTCTTAAAGTATATACCAGAGCATATGTTCTGTCAGGCAGTCTTTTGGGGGCCAATAACAGCACAGAACACGGGATTCCTTGCAGTGCAGTCACTAAACAGAGATATGGTTCGTAAATGATTTTAGTGGTATACATATATCATATTTATATCACTAAAATATGTTTAAAAATTATATATCCGGACTGAAATATATTTAAAATGTTATATATATCAAAAGAATTTTGATTTGTGGCCTTACCACAAGTAAAATTTATATTTTAGATAAGGAATTTATTTAAATTGCAAAAGATTTCGTGAAAGTAGCTCACTGAATATCCTACGATAGATATCATCTTAATTTTTTTCAGAAAGGCTTTAGGATTGCCGCAACAGGTGTTGTGCTGAATCTGGATAAAACCTTCCAAGTTGTGAAAAAACTAAAACTTATTGGTTATCCATATCGGATATTCAAGAAATCGTCTTTCATTAAGGTTTCTTAGTGTTTTTTTTGGGGGGAGGGAAGGTTAATACATGTTTATTTACATTGCTTACTTTCTCATATTTGTTTACGTGTTTTAGGCAACTTCTGGAAACGAAACTTTTTTGTATTACATTGTTTTCGTGAATATAAATGTTTGCATGTTTTTGGAAAGCTAATTGTATGTTTTTATGCAAACTGACTATTTCAGGGAATGTTCAATACTGTTTTAGAAGTGGCAAAATTTGAAGGTAGTGTTATACGCACGGTTAGTGGTATTCGGGGTCAAATCAAAAAAGCGTTACATGAGCCTACAGGTGCGTTTCGGGCAACTTTTGAAGACAAAATTCTCATGAGTGATATCGTTTTTCTTCGTGCTTGGGTAAGTAAAAACTTTTTGTTCTTTAAATCAAATATCCGTTTAAGACTTATTATCGAAGTGTGATATTGCCATTGTTAAGAATTTGGTATTACATTGCATTACACTTTGTTTTCAGGTATCTGTGCCTGTGCCTCATTTCTGTACCCCTGTAACAAATCTGCTATTACCATTGAACCAAGAATGGGAGGGCATGCGAACAGTGGGTCGCTTACGTTTTGAAATGGGTTTGAAACCACCGATGAAGATGAATTCACTTTACAAAGTAAGAATTCAAGAGTTTTTTATTTTGGGAGTATTGTTGCGGTAAAACATTTCTGCTTTATCAATTCGGATCTTTTTGCAGCCAATCGAAAGACGACCGTTTGATCCTGCACCGCTGCTTATTCCAAAAACGCTCCAGAAAGAACTACCATATCGATTAAAACCAAAAGTTGCGGAAGAAATCAAGAAGAATGGTGACAGACTTGTAGAGAAGCATAGTGCAGTTATACTAGAGCCACATGAAAGCAAGGTAATCTTCTATTCCTACATTGACTTTTATGTTATCCCAAGCAATTTCAAAAAAACTGAATATTAATTCATGATCTTTAATTGAACTTCAGATAAATCGATTCATGGAAATACTTGGTACGGTACATGCGGAAAAAGTGAAGACGGAGAGAACAGAAATGGCACAGCGTGTCAAAAAACATCGCATGGTAAGGTTCTATCGTAATAAAAGTCTTCCAATGCAAATCTGCAGAAATTGCTTGATTATTAAAGTTTTTAAGATTACATAAGTTATGGCTGGACTTTTCTGTTGGGTTAGTTCGAATTTCTTTTTTACGGTAGGGTTGTTACATATATTAAAATCATATCCACTAAAAGAATACGGTTGATATTACCCCTTTCAATTGAGATCATTGTCTGAATATGCACGCTATTCTTCGCTTTAAGTAATTTTAGTGAACAATAATTGGAAATTTTGCCTCATTTTTGCTATCATTTTTTATTTATCTTATATTTCTATAGGAAATGGCAGCATTGGAAGCACAGCGAGAATATGGAATAAAGAAAACTAAAAAAAAAATTTGCCGTTCACTTTCCAAACGAGAACAGATGAAGTTACGCAAAGCACTGGATTCAGTGAGCAATATAAATAAGAATCTTTTTGACAGCTCCTGAAGTCAAGATTTTCTGAATATACTTCTCTGTCTTTATTTTTTAACCAGTTGTTCTCATTGTTTTTTGTTTTTTTTTACCTTATTTTTGCTTCAGCAATAAAATGTAAATTCAAATATCTTTTTTGGTCTTTTGATGTGGTTTTATTGCCAAACTAAATCTTCTATGAAATTTTAAAATGAAATTTATAAGATGTGGAATGTTTATATCCGTCTTTTTTCCTAGTTGCTGGGTGAACAATTTTCTTCAAACGGTAATTGCACGCATAGTTAAGCATAATTCAAATTGCTTAAATTCAATTCTTTTAGGATTAAAGAGATTAAAAAGATTTGCTTTTGTATGAAATTAATGGGATTGAAGAGTCTCATGATTATATTCAAAATATTGAGGATTTCTACAACGATCTTTTCAAAAAGCAAGCATTGGGAATGTGATATAGGTTGTAGGTTTCTGTAATTTAGAGGTCGTGTACGTTACGTGACTAAATGTTTGGTTTGGGTCCGTGGTGGTACAATTTTTCGCAGTTCCACCGCTCCGAATTGACGGTAGATAATTTGATATTGGTTCCATCGCCATACATTGAACTAACCATTTTTGGAACTTTCAAGGCTGCTGAATTTTTGTCGTTTGTTGGTATGTTTGAAGTTCTTTTTTAAAGTCGATAAATCTGAGAATATTGTTACTATTTTTGAATGCTTAATGTAAAACTATTTTAGGATATTCCAAGATTTTCCGTTCTAGTTTTTTTATCCAAATTCCATGATTTTTGATTTGATTTTTTTCCGAAGGAGTTGATTCTTCTAGGTGGCTGTATAGTACATCCAGTATATCGGCTGTTTCTTCTTAGAAATTTAACTCCGGAGAAAACCACGAACAATTCATTTAAAATAATTAGAAACAAATGTCGAAATATACAGGTATGTATAAATGATTCTACAGAATTTTCAAAAATCTTCATGATAAATGACAGAATGAACTGCTGTTCCCAAGCACCGTAAGAGTTGGGGTTCGTCCTTAACCGATTTGTTTTCGGTTGTGCATAGTTTTATTGGTGTTCTAGACAGAGAATTATAAATTATTGGACATGTAATCAAGAACTGCAAAACCCGTAGTGCAATAAGGCATCATGAGTGAATCCCTTCGCAACAATTTCGTTACATTTACAGGGGCGATTTCTTTTGGCAAGTTTTATTGTTGGACCATTGACTGTGCTAACTTGTGTGAATTATTACTCACTAGGTAGAAAAGATGCGAAGGAATTGTGCTATCAGATTAGATGCAATGAGAAAATGATGGTTTGGGTAAGTTTTTTTCTTCAGCGAAATTAAAATTATGATCTGTTTACATTTATCAAGTTATTGATTTTTAGCGAATTCATTGAAGGTCTCCTCCAGCATACATGTTTGCAAGTGCGACCACTTGCATGACTGTCATTCAAAAAGTTTAATCCATGTAGTACATCATAAAGTTTTGGGATTGAATAGACAGAATTTTCCAATAGTATAAGATAAATGCAAACTGCCTTTAAACAAAGATAGTAGTGCAAAGATATCCTTATTGAACGAATTTCAGGATCGCGCTGCTCTTTCACTAGGATTTCTTGGATGGTATTGGAAACGTTTTAAAGGAGCTGTCGACGGTATAAATCTGGCATCAGTTTACACTGCTTATTATTTTACGGTACAAATTTTGTCATCCATACTTTAGCCAAATTTGTTAATTTACATTTGATTGAGCTTTAGCCCTCCACTTACTGTATTCCAAACTTTTCATCTGCACATTCTACTTTTCTGGCATAGTCATAGCTACTAACACATACCTTCTGAAAGATTTTGATGGTTTTGATTGAGATTTTGATGCCTCTCAGAACAGAATGTCTTTTTTTTTAACTCTCTATGTCTGAAATTACTTTATTTCTAGAAATATTTGAGACATGGTTCTGCAGGAAAGGAACAGTCTTTATTTGCTTGATAATATATTCTTTGCATGAACTATCGACTCCCTCTTATAGGTACAAAAAAGATTAACAAATGCACCAACAACAGATAGAATCAAACCATCGCAGCGTCCGAAAAGTCTAGAGGAAGCTGAAGAAACGAAGAACTTCCCATTTTTAGTACAAACAGCAGCAGAGAGTAGGAAATCACTCGGTTCGACAGCTTCGCTTCGCATACGAACATCATGATTATGTAATACTTGTTCTTAAATACTGAATAAAACATTAGATGGGAACAAAGTTATTTACTCACATCTTGATAATAAATATGTAAACGTGGCGGAAAATATAAGTCGATTTGATTAATAGAGCACCACTTCCTATTTGAAGATCCGCTTATTTGTTTGATGATTGATATCTTTCATAAAATAATCGCTTATAATTACTTAGTTTCTAAAAAAATCCATGTTCACTAAATATTCGAATTTTACTTGAATACTTAAGTTGCCCTTTTTAAGCTTTGGTAAGCAAAAAAAATATCGTCTCTTTTTACAAAAGATAAGTGGAACAAGAAAAGAATCGAGATTGTATAACTTTATCCGTTCCTCAGAGTACTACGCAGCAACTCTTTTTTGACAAAATTAGAATCGAGAATAATTTTAATTCACTTCTATGTGCAAAATTACTGAACTCAGAATGCAACAAAACTGAGGCGGCACCTTATATATACAGATAAATGAAATGCCTACCAGGAGAAACAAATGAGCACAGGACAAGAGATTTAGAAAACTAACACACTATGCAGTGATCAGATGAGAGAGGTAGGTGCCCATAAACCTGAAACCCTACATCAGCTGGAAAATTTCTTGAGAAACAATGCTCATATAAGTGCAAACTAAACTGAAACGTCAAAAAAACTTTGGGACAGCAGGTCCTGCATGGCAGATATTCTTATGCATTACATAATTTGAATTCTGAAAAAGGAAGAACCAAATTAAAATTAAAACAACAGCCATCGATAACACACAGTGAGCTCTTCAGTTAGATGAAAGATAATAATTACGAACGTTTAATTAAAAATAGCACAGAGCAAAACCAATGCCTTTAAAGGTGCTGGATTACCTCAAGTGCAAGCGAGGAAAAAAACTATACAAAAAAAATAACTTCAAATATCCGAGCTTTTTCAGCTGGGTCCTTCATCCCTTATTTCCTATTCGATGAGACTGAACTAGTGCCAGTAATGGCATTATCAGTATCGTTCATGAATGGATTTTTTGGTCGTCGTGATTTAGTAGTAGAAACATAAATAATTGGAGATCGTGCAGTAATGGATGATGAGATCGACAAGGAATGAAGAACACCACGGCGTTGAGGAGAAGTGTTTGGTGACGAGCACTGTTCCATTATTTCGCTCAATTCTGTAAGAACTCATGCAAAAAATTTTGAATACATTTAGCACAAGATAGAACGGAATTTCAAAACTTTTTAACAAATTATATATACCCAATCCTTTGCATCAACTACTCTTTAAATTTATAAAAATTTATAGGTATGCTTACCTCTACACTTGGCCAATGTTTTTTCTTTTTTAATCCTCTACTCTTGTTATCTCAAGATTGATTAAGAAACGAAATTAAATACATTCAATTGACAAAACAAAAAAAAACAAACGGAAGCAAATAATATGCCAAAGTACGTTAAGGAATATTGTAAAATTCACATATACTGATCAAATATTTATTATATTTGAAATATATGAAATATAAAATTAAAACGAGAGAATATAATTAAATGAAATTAAAGAGAATATAATTAAATAGAATATAATTAAAAATTTGCTGAACATTTCATAAATGAAGGATATATAATAAAATCAGTAGAGGTTCCAGAAATGTCATTTTATGATTAATGATTTAAAGACTTAAACATTAACAGCTCCGTAGCTTTGTTGCTAAAAATGATTTTTCGCGCAATATTAAAATTAGTATGGAATTAAAAAAAGAGGAGATTTGTATACAATAAATGCTATGACTAGAACAAGGCAGACCTACACAACCACCCTCATTTCAAATATCGTTTTATTTCTGGTATCATTTTCAAATTCGCGGAGCGTAACATTGTCGATCGATTTATATATTCCAAGTCACCATGACATGATGTTTGAATTAGCGGTCGTCCAACGTTTTGTTGTTGTTCTTCCGATCTACCGTTTGCGTTGAATGAACGAAGCCTGTCCCAGTAAGCGACGATTATTAAGACTAACTGCAAGTTTCTCAAGAGATTTATCAAGTCTAGCTTGAGAACGTCGCATAACCCGCATTTCTCCACTCAAATGGCGGGGTGTCTTCAGATTGTTTTGCTTTTGGATTTTTGCGAGTCTGCTGCGTGTTGCGGGACGGAAATTGCACGCTTCCATACCGACCGATGTTGCTAATGCTGCAATCTCTATGCGTTATGAAAAATTTGCTTTAATGCCGTTCGTCATCGCAAAATAATCTGATATTAATTGAAAGTGACAAGTGAATTTGGAATTGTGCATTTCAGTTTTGTTGGCAATGCATTCCAAGTGGATATCCTAAACACTTGCATAGTATTGAAATAATATTCGGTTAATGGCCAGTATTGACATAAAACATTTCACCAGAAACATTTGACGGAATATTTAGAGAATGAAAATTATTTCATTAGGACATGGTTACAAAAATGTGATGTTTGACAGAAGATTACGACACTTGACAAGCATCACGTAAGAAAACGAAAATAAAAAAATTCACATTAACAATAATACGATATATATTAAGTGTCAGACAAGCAGATAGTGAAATGAATTTTGGATATTTTGTGAATAATGCATTTTATTACATGTTTTGTGAAAGATTTATAAACTGTGCTGATGATGCATACTCACACGCACAATGCTTATTGCAGTATAAAATCTTACCTTCAAATTTTTTCGCTCGCTTCATTACAATCTCTCGCGAAGCTGAAGATACATTTCCAGCAATCGGTTGCAAGCCGTGTGAAGCGGGAGGAGCAGAGAGTTTCTGAAGAGATGAAGATGCATATTTACCATGTTGGCACTGAAGTCCTGTTTTGGAACCCTATAACACGAATTGTTCGACTTGAAATATATATAGAATGCGAAATCCGAGACTTCACTTCGAAGCAAATAAGAAACGCTTATAAATAAGTATACTAATGAATTTTATGAAATAAAAAGCCCACCTGCTCTTCAATAGTTTTTTGTATTCCCAACCGTGCGAAATGGTTGACGCGTTGTCTTACCATACCACGATTATTAGATTTTATAGATAAAACACTCGGCCGCGATCCAGATGGCATATAAGCAGGACCTGCTATTATATCCTGAAATTATTCAAATTTTGTATAATTTATATCAAAAATTCATTGAACAGAGATTACTACTGACATCTTTAGCAAATTTTATTATTATCTTAATCTCTGTTATATCTGGACTAATTGTCGTAAACTTCAGAAATAAATAAAAACATGTATAGATAACACTTACGTTTTCATTCCTTGCACTCAAAAGTTGCATTTTAATGGCATCAGACTTTGAGAAATCCTCCCCAAAATCATTTAATCGATCACTGCTTTCTACGCTATTCTAAATTGAGAAATTAAAGCCATCACACAAAAGAAAGATATCGTAATCAAAAAATGAGATTCAAGTGACAAATATAAGAATCAAACCCCTTACTAATACAGATTCTGTTTTTTCTAAACAAAAAATGTACAAATCATTTTTGATAATATCCTCTTCAATTGCTAGGAAAGACATTGTTTTCAAATAATATTTAACGTTTACTTTAAACTAAAGAATAAATTTCAGAATCTAGCTAGTGATCTCGCATCGTGTTACGCGTAAAATTTTAGCAAGAATGAGAAGCTATTCATTTAACCATAATAGTTTAAAGAATTTTCTCGTTAGAGCTGAAAATTTTATATCTTCTGAAGCTTTCCAAACAACAATTCAATTAAAACGAGAATGTGCCATAATGAAAAGCTTACTCTACCGGCATCCTCACCATCGTGAGCTAACTGAACATTTCCCTGTTCTGACACACGCTTCAATGATTCCACATGTAACATTTTGTTGCATGCCGCTGTAATAGTAGAAGACGGTACATTAAGAAATAAAGTAATTGACTGGACATTGATGTTGGCTGATGGTGAATAAAAGTGAATGTTTCGAAGCATCTGATGGAAGTGACAACTCTGCACGACTTTCTCTTATTGCGTCTTATTGCGGAGGGAATTGCAGATATGAATGAGATATTCTTTGGTGGAGGAACTGAGGGAAGAGGTGGTAAAGGTATATCTTCTGTAAAAAATTATTTCCTTTCTCTAGCCTTATTGTATAAATAAGAATATTTCGTGTGCTTTCATTACCTAAACAGAGGAACAGCTGAATTGGACAGAAAAGTAAAGCTGAATTTTGCAGAAGATTTGCAGTTTTAATTGTACTTATATACAATAGAAGCACTGCGCAATAAAAACTGGTATTTGAGGAGACAGGCAGATGGAAACTTTATAAAGACTTACGGGAGTTACTCGAAAATTCAACCTGCAGAGAAATTTTTTTTGAAATATACAAAAAGCAACCTCTGGCAGAGACTGAATCCAAATCGTGATTCTTCCCGGTGACACTCGAAAATAGGGTATTTTTCTCATCTCTAATCAACTTGTTTGCAACTTCACGATCTCTTTCTAAGCGATTTATTTCATTTGTTACATCATCCAGAAGTGAAGTCCTCGGAGTTGATTCAATAGTATACTGCATTGGTACTGTTTGCATGGAGTCAATCGCTTCCTCCCGTCGTTTCTGTCGCTTGGCTCGTCGCTGTCGCGACTCCATACATTTCTAATTATTTATTAAAATAATTATGCAAGAAAGAGCAAATTTAAACATAATTTCCCATATGAAGGCGATAATAACACAACACGAAATACCTGTTCTAAAAGTGCTTCTGCACTGAAAGCTTGAATTCCTTGTATGGTCTCATCTTCGTCATCGTTAACAGAAATTTTGTCACTTGAATCACCACTCACACTTTCACTACGACGCTTCTTTTTTTCTAGGACCGAAGTAACTTCAACAAAAGATAATGTAATGCCAATAACAACATGATCTTATATTCTTACATAACTAAATGAGAAACCTACCTAGCCCCGAATCTTTATCCATTCCATTCATCCTTAAACTTAACGTTGTTGAGTGCCTTTCTGAAATTCTTGAATATTAAAATTATATGCAACCAAATTTCACCAAAAAACGTATAAGGGAGTTTGAAACATGGCAGCAATAGAGAAATGATTAAAACCATGAATTACTGGAAGACAAAGGCAATGGAAACCTCGCGCGCGAGACTGTGGAGTTTTCAAACCCGTAGTCACGCTGTTCGGCTGATTACGTTTCAAAAGTGTACTGGCTTTTACGGGTGC
This sequence comes from Cercopithifilaria johnstoni, assembly GCA_916381525.1. Lineage (NCBI taxonomy): Eukaryota > Metazoa > Nematoda > Chromadorea > Rhabditida > Onchocercidae > Cercopithifilaria > Cercopithifilaria johnstoni. The sequence continues at coordinate 57,538 of CAKAEH010001659.1, read as the reverse complement.
GGTGTGACGACGGTGAATACGATCTGTGACTTTATCAGAATCTGTGACTTTATTAGAATAACCTTCCAGAAATGATTGAGTTGAATCAGCAATCTAAATAGAAAAACCATTTAATCCTGCAAATTAAAACCTTTAACAATTCATGGTACTCCATCTCCAAATATTCATTGTCTTCAATTTCAAAATTTAAAGTGCATCTTTGGCAGCTTACCTTCACTGATTGAAGTAGCTTCTTGGAAGAATTTCGCTTGATAATCTTTGATACTGCTAATTTCTCATCCGAATCTTTGTGCTTCAGAAATGCTTCACTAATATTTTTGCTAAAACGATATCATGAAACAAAATTAAGGCTCTGACAATTCTGTTAGAACAAAACTTCTGTAGCTTAATTGATTCTAAAAAAAATTGGAGACTTCATTTATGGGATCATGACACAGAACATAAAATTTCTCTGACAAGCATGCAGAGAAGAAACTGTATAACAAGATGAAAGATAAGAAACAAACGAAGGAAGGAAAGAAGCACTTACACGTTTTTAAGATCTTTTTAAATATGAACATTAATTGTTTCATTATCATATTGTGTAATATCATTTAATGTTACTTATCTCTTAACGAAACAATGTGTCGTACGTAGCTATTTAATGTCTTAATAGAAGCTCGGAGAGTTGACTTTATTTTAGCTATCGGCGATTGAATAAGAAGGATTATTATCGTGGTGGCAGCTTGAATAAGAAAGATTATTTCTCGCAAGAAGGCTTATTATCGCAAATGGTAGCCGTGACTTCTAGAAATATATCGTAGTCCAGAAGCTTAATTCAATATGCAAAAGGTACATTTAACTAACGTCGTCATTTCGATAGGTTCAAAAGCAGGTGAAGCAGGCATCATATTCACTTCTTTTAGCTCTCTGATAACTTTGTACTTCTCCATCGTCTTGCTTCTTGAATTTGTTGTATTAGATTTGCGTGGTGATTCTCGACGTGAACGATGTCTTGAACTTTTTGCCAAAATTGAAGGCGTATTATCTTTTCTGCTTGATGGAGTACAAATATTAGCTTCCATCAAAGTCGTCTGCCAACGCTTCCCAGTTCTGAAATATAGTAGTATAATGATGAACTTTTCGAGTTATGCATATAGAAGAATCAAGTTATATTGAAAACTAACTTCTGAGGGGAAGAGATGATGTTCGATAAAGATGATGTTATACAGCCTTTTATGTTTGAGCCATTACTTCCCGGTGACAATTCTTCATTTTCAAACTTTATTCTGGAGGTGTGTTGGGCAGCATCACAGGTGTCAGTGTATTCACGGACACAAAATTTGGCTGTTGCAGCATCCAATCCAGCTAAAAAAATGTAAATATATATGTATATATTTATATATATATATATATATATTGAACGAAAGAAAGAACTACATGAAAAAGAATCAGCAAATTTACAGATTGCTTAAACGTTTCTAATTCTATCAAAACTCAAGAATAAATATATAATTCGACAGCAGCCTAATACTTGCAAGACATAATGCTTGCGAATTTCCTAACTTTAAAATACATAAAGCTGCACTCACCTATATTTTCTCTCAGAGATTCATCATCGGTTACATCGCCTGCTGAACAACGCCGTCGTGCTGATGCAAGTGGAGATAACCCACGGCGTAAAACTTTATTCGAAATATTTGAGAAAAAGTCACGAACTGTAGACGATGAGCGCCGTTCCCGCGGTGTTTTAACCTTAAAAAATGAAACGAATAACGAATAATCAAGTCGCAATCCTAAAAAATTTAACCGGTTCAATATTTCAAAAAATAACCTTGCATAATTCAGCAAACTTTCCTGATGGCTGTTTCTCTAGTTTCTTTTCTTTTCGAGTCTCAGCTTTTTGCTTAACCGATGCCATTGATGCCGTATTCCTAAAAATTTTCGACTTGGAAAAAAAGGTGCAAAATATAAAATTAGACATTCATCTTGGCAAACTTCATTCTTTTCAGAACCAAAAACAAATATCTTCACCTAGATGATGGCTTGGCAGAAACACTTCGCATTCCAACGTATCCCATAAATCTTCCTTTGAAAATTTTTTGCGAGACATCAGAAGGACGACGTGACGCCAGATAATAATCACGCGGCACACCAATTTTATGCGCATTATCAATCAGATCAACAATAATTGCAATACGAAGTTCATTTTCATTTCGCACATTCGAAATTAAATCTTCCTGAAGAGATACTGATGATTTTGCACTTTTGTCGATTGAAAAAAGTTAGCAATGGGATGAAGAATAGCAACCCAGTTTCTGACGTCTTTCAACTAGTATTTAGAAGGTTTACATGAAAAAGAGGACAAAGAACATGCCTGAGATCCTCTCTTTCTTTTATTAGGTGCAAGTGGTGGATCGTCTCGGAAAAGAGATGGAGCAAAAACGCGCGCAATATTTTCAACTGTCATCTGGTGACCCTCATGTCGATCTCCAAACTAAAATTTTCCGATAAAAACGAGATCAGAATTTCTGTTTCATGAAGCAACTTGCTGCTAGATTAAATATTAAAATTAAAGTTCACATACCTTACAACTGTAATCAATTAACTTAGATCAAAAACTGTCCAGAAGAAACCTATGTCCGAAATACTAATGTGGAATTAAAATTTCAGTTGAAACTTACAATATTTAGCCGGCCAAAAAAATTCCAGGAATGAATTCTTTCCAGAATCCTCATCCACTAATTTCCCAAAATTTCTTTATTTGTTCAAAATAATACGGAAGACTAACATATTTTAGTTGCCGCATTAAAAAAGTTAATGTTGCCAAATGTTCCGGAGGCAACATTCGTACAGCCTCCAGAAGTTTTTCGATACGTTGAGCTCCATCATAAATTGATGCAGCCTATAAAATTAGAAATTTTTTTACAAAATAATGGACATTTATCACTTCATACAATAGACAGCTTAAAAGATGAACGAAAACTATGCATATGAGGAGGAAAAGACTAAAATTTTCATTAGTGAGCGTTTCTTGTTTATATTCATTACTTTTGTATCAATTTTCTTATTAAACTTACATCCAGCAGCTGTGTTTGCATCTGAGCAAAGAGAGGTACTTTCAATTCTCGAAAAAATCGCTTAATAAGTGAACATACATCGTGCGTGGTACAATCTTCCGGCAAAACTACGCTACCAAAGAATGTTTGTATCTTAAAATTATGAGTTAAAAGATAACATTCATTCTAAAGTAAATGAATTATAATTCAATTCGATTACTGGCATACTCTAATATAAAATCTGCAATATTTAGAACACAGAACATACCGAAAAAGACTTGAGTCGGCTAATGTTCCCTTCTTTTCGGAAAATGCCACTGGCATCGAGACCGTTAAGACGAAGGAAATTGAATGCATCGACAAGGAAGCTTAAATCTCAATAGATTATTCAGCGAAGATTGAAGCAGATTACAAATCCATTATATGCAAAAAAGGACCAAAAAAATATATGACTTACACAGGAACTCCGCGAAGAGTGAAAGTGCTGAATCCACGCCGATCTCCCACGTCTAATTCCATAGTATAACTAGCAACACTTTCCAGCCTTAATTATGAATAAAAGAAAAAATTGAAAATTAAATGGATTTTGATAATGTCTTAAATAATGCGAAATGTAACTGAACTCAATAATAAAATAAAACAATTTTCCTTCTTCACGAATTCAAATTCATATCATTTCAGAACTGCCGCATTCACAAGCTTGAAATGAACTAACGTGAAGTGATGTGGACTGGAAGTGGTAGGTAATGTATTAGCCTGGCGATACAAACGCATACTCCGTAAACCATCCAAATATTTATCCATAACTATGATATGCGGGATTGCAAAAATTTTCTCCAGATTGCAGTTGTTCCTCCTTTTTTGCACCTCTCCAGGTCAACAAACTCTCTGACAGACACTACCGTTTCTAATAACAAATTGTTTGTAAATTTCCCAGTTCATGATGTTCTAAGCAAGTTTAAATACTAAACAAGTCTCATACGTAATCAGTTATTCCACGAAAAAATTAAGACATATAATTTATAGGAAATCAAAAAAAAAAAACCAAGATAAAAGAGTTGAAAATCCAATTGGAAATGAAACGGACTGATTATCGCATTAAGCAAATGAGAAAATGAAGAATTGTGCATGTTTTCAAAAGAGTTATACACCTAATATTTGGTTAGAATAAAAATCAACAAAAATCATAACGTTTTCGGTTGGAACGCAATATATCAGATATGTTGCTTGCCAGTAAATAACAATCATTCACCATTAATTTTTACATTTAGTTAATCATGCTTACAAAGAAGCAAATTTTACTGAAGTGCTACTTGCATACTCATTATGAGAATAATGTAAATTTCAAACTAAGCTGAAAACTAATTCATAGCAAAGTCTGAAAGATCAACAAAACATACGAATACCAAACTATAACTAACCTATCCAGGACAAATTTCAAGATGACATTTACTACTGTTTTTACACAAATTCCTTCCAGTTCTGGGATGTATGATGGTTAGTAATGATGAATGAAGTTCACTTTAAACTATGTAAGTTGTCACCAAGAAATATTCTAAAGCATTGTTCCAAATCCGTTGAAACTTAATTACTCAACCTTCAACCAAAATCTTGATTCATTCCATTATTATTGAATGTGTACTGCATACGTTCCAATAATTGTAAAGTGAATCATTATTTTGAGAACAAATTACAGTACTCGCCAGCTATGTCTTGAAATAATGTAAAGAAATTCTTCACTAGCATTTAGGGGTAATTTTAAATTGCATAAGCACGCAAATTTACGATAAGAAATTACGATCAGTTACGAAGGAAGCAGCCTGTAAAGGTGGTGAAAAAAAATGATTAACAGTCTTGTGGTGAAGTGTCTGGTGTGCGTGCTGTTGTTTTTATTTTAGTTAGCAGCAGGAAATCAATTTAAACACTTCGAACATAACAATACCGGACTTAACGGTATGGAAGTCAACTAAATTTCGCGGGATGTACTCGCCGTAACTAAAAAAAACAAAAACTTTAAGAAGAAATTGAAGTACTTAACGGTAAATGAAGCACCTTCATTACAGGAAATTTTCTGATGTCATCATTCTGTAAAACAATTAGCAAAAGCTTTTCATTGCCTGCAATGTCTGTTTCATGAACATTAACAATAACGAAATGAGTCATAATACTGTTGCGTACGCTCCTCTCTCAAGGACAATATCCGAAAAAAACTTTGAATAAAGGAATTGAAACACAGTGAATTACAGCCTTATAATTGCTCCTTTTCTCATCTAACGGCTTATAAACACTACCGGATGATACAGGGCTAAACAATAGTCAATTACCGACATAATTATTACAATGAACACGACAGTTGATCATCAGACAAGATGAAGTTACATACAACACTCATTTCTTAGACAGAAGAAGGAGATCAATGACCAGTGAAAATTGACTTCAATTTCACGTTAAAACTTTATCGTCATCCTGGCAATATCATATTCATGTGACTATAGCTTATAAAAAAAGCATGTCGTCTTCGAGGCAGAAGAATATGTTATTTATGGACTGAAAGAACTTAGTGAGTTACAGTATCTTATGGAAAATCATAAAATCAAATGTGTATTGCGTAACTATTTCATTGCATACACTTCTCTTCGAAGTGTAGGCTTTTCGAGAATACTACACTACAAGAATTAACGAATACTGGTATGCAAGAATTAAAAACTTTATTTTAATAATTCAAGAATTCACGTAATGATGAAGATGGAACTCGCCCGATATATTCACGTCCACATTCATTCTCACTTTCATTTACGCAACACTCACGTGATGTAAAAGATTTATGTGAAAATATTCTAGAAAAAAAAAAAAACAATAAAAATGATTGAAACGATCTCCCTACACGTTACACCAACACAAACATCCTGCCTGCATCCGCTACCAACGAGTTCGAACAAAAAGATTCGAAAATCCCGCGAAGCTAAATTTGAAAAAAGACGCAATGTAACAGCCATATGTCGAGAATGTTACTGTAACGCGTAATTCAACGTGTGTGATGTGATCCTCAAATGATATTTGATATTAGCATTGGAATTGAGGTAAAATAAGAAGAGATTCTTAGATGAAACCCGAAAGATAATGGATTCTCTTTCTTCAAATAATGAATTACGAATCTTCTTTCTTTCAACTTTCAACTTCAGAAATGTCTCAATTCTTATTCGAAATTTAATTCACGAATTTTTAGAAGTTTTTCTACACACCAATGCGGTTAATTCATACTTCAGTTGAGTAATCGTGCATGGACTGTTTAAATGATATATCAAATATTGAGGTTGGAAAAAAGATCTCCTCCAAAGTAATGAAAATGCAAATCAAAGTCAACTTCTACTTAAAATTTTCTCGCTATTTCGCATAGCTTTAATCGATGATAAATAGTGTATTATCCCAATAGATGAATATGAATGAATGGACAGTAGCCATTCAAAATATCTAAGATAGCTATCGTCCATCCATCTCCTATTCCTCTTTTATTAACCGGAGTTGTTCATGCTGCAAAATGTTTAATCAATCGTTGAAACGGTTTTTTTCCCTCCAAAATTTTCACGTTAATGAAATTTGCCCACATTTTCTCTCCTTTCTTTTTCCCTCTCTCTTACGCTAAAATTTCAATTACCGTTGCCATTTTTGCTAACAATGGAGAAATTTCGATGGTAGAAGTTCTCTATTACTTATACGATATAATAAAATTGTGATCTCACGTTTGTCCATCTAAAGTAATTTCTCCAATTTTATTATCGTAAGAATAGTATAAAAAATAATGTTATTTTGAGAATGTAAACAAAACGAAATTGTAATTATGATTAGTCAATCTTCATTCTTTTATACCTGGTTTATACCTATGAAGAATTGAAAGGAATTTGACATCAATTGCTTTATAATTTATAAACAAAAATGGCTCGACAATAAGATTAATTAATGAAGTTGGAATTAATAATTTGGTAATGAAATAAAAGTCAAAGTAAATGAAAAAAGAGGACAATGTAGAAGTTTTAATAAAATTTTTTCAAAAAATGAGGAAATATATAAAACTCTGAATTTGATAGGTAAATAATATCTATTCTTAAAAGATAAGAAATAAAATATAAGAGAATTGATGGATAAAGAGAAGAAAGAAATAAAATCCCTATGATTCATCAAAAATTTAATTTTTTTGAAGCAAAAAACATCCATTAAAAATCTCTTCATATTTTATCTCTAATCTTTATTTTTTGAAAATATTTGATAAAAGAAAGATCAAACGGATCGTATGAATGTCTCTTTGATTGGTTTACAATTTATTATAATAAAAATAAAAGTGAAATAATTAAGGAATGAATGAATTGATAATGATGAAAATAAGATAAATAATAAATGAAAATATTTAATTATGCAGGCGTTTATTTATGCTTACTTCTCTCATTATTTGAATACATTATGTTAATTATGCCTTCTCCACTTTATATAATGTTAATGATAAAGCAATTATTACCTTGGAAACTTGTGATCTCTCCAAAAATCTAACCTTTGTTCATTTATGGATATGCCAATATACTTAATCATCTGATCCTATTGGTGGCTTATGCCTTTACCTCATCTGCTCAATTCCATTTTTTGTGCTTAATATGTAAAATTGATACTGTTGGATTGTTCATTGTTACATTAAAGGTAGCTTCCGTATGCTGGCTCCATCAACTTAAAACTGTTATTCTAACAACTAAATCATTATACCATTTCCTAAAGAAATTTATAATTTCTCTTGTGCTTTTCTCAAAGAAATTCATAATAATCATAAATAAACTTTTTAATTATTTATTTATTGTCCAATAATTTGATTCGTAAATTAATTGAGTGCAGCTGCCATCTATCCTCAGTATTCATTTAATTTCATCTTTTCAAAAGTCTCTCAAAATGCCGAAATTTCTTTAGAGTAATAAAAAAAAGCAAGATCGGATAGTATTGTGACATAATTTTTCATCAACGAATTTTTGCATTGTTTATCTCAACAACAATTAGTTAAATGTAAAATATATTCGAAATTCTAGTTTTTTTGAAGAAAAATTTATGAAAATTTACTATCTGAAAGAAAATTCTCAAAAGAAAGTCTGTTTGAGAGCGATCTATCATTTCACAGTAAGACAGGGAGATAGACAGATTCAAAATTTTCATGATAAATAGAAATGATAAAGTTAATCTGAACATAATCGTATCAGATCTTTTATTCATCTGAAGACATTCGATCTTTAAAATCAATCAATGAGAAAGTGAAGAAACAAAAACAATATCACATATCATGAAATAATCCAGAAAAGTTGGTTTCATTGATATATTAGTAAACTCGAAGTGCAAAAACAAACAATTATGAATATCACTACTGAATCAATATGAGGAATTAATTAAATAATTGGTTGTCTGCAAAATCGTATAAATGTTGTGAAATGCTAAAATTTTTTCTTAAATCCAAAATAGTTAGATTTAATAAGGCCTGTGAACATTGTGTGGTTAAATTAATAACAGAATTTAACTCTTAAATGTGACCAGCAAAATAGAATGAAAGACTATAAAAGATGAAGCAAAAGTAAGATTTGGAAAATATACGAGAAAACTTGAAAATAAATTATTAAAAATATTTAAATTTGAAATTTAAAAAAAAAGAGAATTAACTAATGGAACGTTTCTGTTTTATAAATGTTATTTAATGCAAATTTTTCTAATTAAATTGTTACTTTGTCTATTCTTCTATTCAATTAGAATAATAAATAAGAATAATAGAATAATAAATAAGATATAGAAATAACTGAAGCAAAAAACAAATAAATAAAAATGATAAAAGACAGAGTGGAAAGGTTAGAAAAAGGAAAACAATATCAATTAAATAAAGAAAACTTCGAATGCAAAATAATTATAAATTGTTTCGTTGTAATTAATTTGTGTTTCACATTTTGTTAAAGTATGGATGAAATGAAAGAAACGAAATATATTCATTCTCATTCCTTAAATAAATAAATAACATTTAATGAAATATTTAACGAACAAAATTAATTGTCTTTCAATAGATTTCAAAATTCGTAGATAGGATGACCTTTTTCTGGCAAAAATAAATTAAGACCATTTACGTTATTATCTCCTAAAATGTGTAAACTAATGATTTGTACTATTTTAATCTCACAAAGATAACTAATGGAACGTTAAGGAAAAAAAGGAAATTGTAATATAATTTTAATGTAAGTATTTATTATCGCCAAACTCAAAATGGTAATGGTTCAATTAGCTGACGAATTAATTGGAATTTTGAAATTTGCTTTGTTGGAGGAAATGTTTAGATAAGATAAGTGATTGGATTTCAATGTTTAAAGCTGTTACTAAAATGCTGGCTACTTCGGGGATTTTTTTTATGGCTAAGTACTTTAAAAATTTCTTTCTTATTTCATATTTTAATATGTATAAAATTGTTATAAGCTTCTGATCTCATTTAGTCATTGGAATTATTAATGAAAATTTGTTAAATTTAAATAGATTTCAAAAAAACTTCATAAGTACCATTGATGTAGCTGAAACAAAGCAACTAGCAACATAAAGCAGTAGCAGTAGCATTTGAGAGAAATGCTACTGCTACTGCTTTATGTTAAATATTATTTATGTTAAATATTATTTATGTTAAATACTTATTTATGTTAAAATAAGTTGTTAGCAAAAATAACATTTTGAGAGAAATGTTACTGACCTAATTTTGCGGGATGTTGTCCTAATCACCTAAAATTAATGTTTTGCTAACAACTTATTTTGGGAGATGTTAACCTTGTAAAATAAAGTTAACACAAAAAATAGACTCTAATTTTTCAAATAAATGAAATGGAATTCCCTTTATATTTGATTTTGGGACTTAATCAATTGATAACAAAGGTTTAATTTTGAAAAAATGTTTGATTACTGTAAAACATGAAAAAATAATCGATTGAAATTGAAAAAGTGAATGGACAATGATTTCATCGAATTAATTTCTTAAGTTACATTGATAACTGTACATATTAACAAACAGCCGCCAGTTGATTCATATTCAATAAATTTCAGATTCAAACAATGAATAATAATTCATTAGATGTAATCTTTCATACTTCTGAAATACACAAATGTATTATTTGTAAAAATAAAATGATTCAAAACTTTGGGCTACTTACCTTCTTCCTATGAAATTTGAAACTGGTTTGAAATGTAGGAGGAAAAGAAAACTTACCAAATCAATATATATATATATGAATGAATGATGTATGTGTCCCCATGGAAATGATAACTGACTGTTTAAAGCGTTTAAGATTTACAATTACATTGAGATTTATGATTGAGAAAAATTTTAGGAAACATTGAGAAAAACAATTTAACTATTTCTTATTGTTTACAATAAGCAATTTATAGTTTTCAAAATAATAATTTATTGATTATTAATAAATTAACAAACAAATGAAAATTAATGAATGAAAAGTGAATGTTCCTTTTTCATTCCTTCTCTCTCTTTCTCTTTCTCTTCCTCTTTCCCTCCCTTTTTCTCTGTCTATTAAAAAGATCGATGAATGACAGTTCGGCACAGTCATCAATGTCGCATATGTATATGAACGTGTCTATATAAGAAGGAAGGGTAAACAAAAGATATAAGCGGCTATAACACTTTTAGCAAAATGTTAATCTAGCAAAATGTTAGATTTAACAATTCCAAAGGTCTGATTAAATTAATTTACTTAGTTAATTGCTAGAAGAGATTATTAATAGCAGTAATATGCGTAATATACAATTCTAAAAGTTTTTTAGCTTTTGTCACTAAATTATTAAAAGCGATCTTTTCAATGTCTTATAAAAAATTTCAGTATTTTTCTCATTAACCTTTCTTCCTGCCACCTTTCATTTCTTCTACAACAATATTTCTTATTAATTATTAAACAATGACATTTTATAAGACTTTAGCAAAAAATACTTTAATGAATTTAAAATTTAGAGACAAAGAAAAAAATGCTTCGTTCATTTTTTTTGCGCATAATGATGAGATGACGTGGCATGACATATGAATGAATGAGTCATAATATGTAATTCTTCTGTTAACTGGTGGCTGTCAGAAATCTTCTCATCATTTATCCTATTACATTTAATGTTAACACACATTTGGTACAGCTAATTTGAGTAATTAAATTGATGGAATAATGAAAAATTAAAGAAAATCTATTATTTGAGCATTATTTGAGAGAAAAGTTGCAAAAATTAAAATCGATTGATGGCTAAAAATAAAATGTGAAAAACTGATTTGAGAATGAGATGAGAATAAAAATGAAATTTAATCAATGAACAAATGGAAATTCACTTTTCATGCTTGCCAATGCTCATAGATGGCTGGCATAAAGCGATTAAGTTTTACAAATGCGTTCCAAAAATTTCTCATTCTCATCATTCACTTAATCTCCAACTGACAGCTTCCATTCACATAAGACATTTGCGAGATTTGCTAGCAAATGAAATATTCCCTTGTCAAATGCTATTTTAAATTTTTAAATGAACTTAACTTGGAGAAGCGAAATGGTATATATGAAGTTTTATTCTATTTTCTAGCATGCTAAAAAGAAACATTTTCTCTATCAGTGTAATTTAAGCAATATATTTGGATGCGACATTTGCCATGCTAACACACATATTGCGCCTTTATAACATTTTTATTTCTAAATGTAAATTAATTTAAGAGTACTTTCAGTGATAAAAAACAAAAGAAAAACGGCAATTTTTAATTATAAAAGCTAATTTAAATACATACGAATGAATCAATGAAATATTCATTCCAGAATTTGATGGAAGCAATAAGTTAGATGAAAAGATAAAGACAATTAAATTTAATGAGACCAAAGATATTAGTAAAAAATTATATCATTTTAAAATAAATGATGTCCAGATGCTTAGAATCAGATAGAATGAAAGACAAGGCGGTCATTTGAGCGGTGAAATTTCCGATTGCGCCAACATCTGTCCATAAAACTTCTATGAATCATATACACTTTGCAAATGTAAAAAGAAGCACTCAAAAGACATCGATAATATTGCTGAGAGAAGAAAAGAAAACAAACAATTAAATTTTACCTTTCACTAATTTTCTTTTTTAAAAAAAACTTTTAGATAAATCGAAAATTATTTTTTAAAAAAAAGACTATCAAATAGACGAAATATCGATTTTTCATTTCAGTGATAAATTAATAAATAAGAAAAGGAAGAAAAATGAAAAATTCTTTCGTACTGAAAAGACAAAATATTAGAAAAAATAACAGAAACAATTAAAAAATTAAGAACTTATTGAACAAATTTTATTAACAAAATGAACAGCGATTTTGTGTTATATGTATTAATCAATTAGAATGATCAATTGATTGATTGATTGATTGATTGATTGATTGATTAAAATGATTAGCTGAAAGGAAAAATATTTGTTGTTAAGGTAATTAAGCAAAGTTATTCATTCCTACCTCTATATCACTTGGCTTTTGTATCATTTCTTATTAGGAAATGATCTCTTATTAAAAATAACGCAATAATTAAATAAATATTTTTGTGATACTGCAAAAAAATGAGATTAGCAAAAACCAAAATTTTTTCATTACTTCAATTTATCAGCAAAAGTTTTCACATTCATGCAAACTTTAAAATTCTAATGTTATCAATAGTTCATTTGATTTTCAATTCAAATTCAAAATTTATTCATTGCTGTTAGGTCTAATTTTATTTCAACATCAATACAGTTCATTTTATAGAATCCGAAGTGTCTTACTGTGAAGCACCAAAAAGTCTAATTCAATTTCAGACATTCATTTTAAGAGTCCTCCTATGAATAACTCGATGTGACCAATTGAGTCGTAGTTTCAAATATAAAGAGATAATCAAATTGAAAGCAGAAATATCTCCATGGTGACATATTGAATGGACTTTCGATTTACTGCTTTCCCATCAATATTATTTCCGATGTTAAATCACATGTATTTGCATATAATATAGAATGGCGATGATCGATAGCTTTGAAAATGGTTGAATAATGTCACTTTCATTTGATTTGAATCGCGAATCAGTATCATGCAGGAAGTTATAAAGATTAGAACTGTAATGAAAGACTTGAAAGATCTCTTTCATTTGAATAAATACATGAAATGGTTAAGTTTATGCTTCATTTTTTCAAACATTTTTATTTCCAAATTCTCTGAATTGAATGTTGAAATGATATCATTCACAATAAGATGTTGTGCTACTCCTTATCACTGATAGCAATGATGAAAAATGATTTCTGATCTGAATTAGAAAAAACTCATAATTTCAAGCGTAAGTTGAGAATGCAACTGTCAGGAATAAATTTTCATATGTCCATTCGCTTTATTGCTTACAAAGGAAGTTCGCGGTTTTATATTATAGAAAAAATATAATTTTTTTCAATTATACAAAAACGATAAGAAGAAACTAAAATATATCACAATGTCGTCAACTTCGATAACTTATTGTTACATTGCAAAATACAGTGTTAGCAAAATCTGATAAGAATTTCGATGGAAAAAAGATTTGGCTCAAGAAAAAGTTTGGCTAGCTTTTAAGCCAAGTTAAATCAGTTTACAGAATACAACATTATTCAATGACTTCGGAAGTTGTGAAACGAATTATCCGAAATGGACGACAATGAGAAAAAAACGAAATCCTGGGAAAGGAAATCTCAAATTAAGAATTATCATTTTAGGAGCAGAATTGATTTTTGACATGAAAAATTTTAGATTTGAAAAATTAGTGATTTACGAATTTCGATTGATTCGTTTCTCAATTTAAATTTGACATAAACAGTTTTCTCTCACTAGAAAGTATAGAAATGCTAAAAATGGTAAATGTTCATCAGCGTTATGCGACATTTGCAATAGTAGCAATTTGTGATTATTAATTATTGCATCAAACAGTTCAAAGGATTACAAAATTAAAATAACTGAAAGTCAGCGATTTCTATCGAAATAAAAATGAATGAATAGAAATAAACCGAACTGATTTGAATAATGTGATAAGGTGAAAATATAAAAGCAAATCACTAAAAGAATTAATTTGAACAATTCAAAACAACGCAAGTAAAAAATTATAGAGAATTTAAAGATTTTGAAATTTGGTTAACGGAAGGAAGAAAGTGTTACTGGAAGCTGTAAATAATTATTGACTATTGACGTCAGCGCTGTTAACAACTGACACGAAAAAGTACCAGCAAAGCCATAAATGTAAGTGCATAAGTATGAGAAATGAATGGATGGATCATTTATATATTTGCTAAACTTTCAATCCTTTTTGAAAATTACCAATTTCAATCGTTTTTGAAAATTATTAACTAAAGATAATATATCATTGAATTGAATGATTAGGAGATATTTTCAATTGAAGATATGTGAGGAAAAAGTACAATTGGCGGCTTTCATAGTAACAAATGCGCCTGCTGTATCAATGTAGCCCATACGCATATTACCTCTTGTTACTTTTTAATTTTTCCTCATTATTAATTTATTAATTTGTTCGTTCATTAAATATAGTAATTAATAACTTTTGCATCTTTGCATTTTTCAAAAAAGAAAATTTGATTAAAAATAGAAAATGAATTAGGCATATTTTAGTTGCAAAGAATAATTTTTTTAATAAAACTTTTTAATTCCTAATTAAGTAAAAAAAAATTTTGAGTTATAAGGTGACAATTTGGTGACAATTTGAAGATTGCTATGACCAAAAAAGATTTATTGAAAATTTTAGATAATTTTAAAATAAATGAATAAGTAATAGCAATGAAAGGAATGCTAAGAAGGAGTACTGATTTAAAAAAAAGAATATATAATGAAGTAAGTTATAATTATATCATTGTGTTTATATCAATGGATAAAGGAAGAAGAATGAAAAGGACAAGGATAGAACTACCATTTGTTTGATGAACAACAACTGCCTCATAGTATTTTCGTCTTTTCATTAATTAAGCTTATTTTTAACTTTGATGAAAAAAGTTGCTTGTTTTTCATCTAATCTATTAAAATGAATGAAAACATTTAACACTAATTTAACTGATGCTTTTTTTTGTTGCAAAAATGATTGAAATAAGAAGTAAGGAAAGAATTAACCTAATTATTATTTATAATTAGGTTAGTTGCTTTTCCCTTAATTATTATTTATAATTGAAAAAACAAAACAATTCAAAAAAGGTAAAAATTAACGATTAAATTTCATTGCTGAAAAAACAATAAATTCATATAAATGAATAATTCTTTTCTTTTTCTTCAAATGTAACAAATTTTAGAAATGAAATGAAATGAAATAGACAACAAAAAAGAAGAAAAAGTGTGTTCGCTAAACGATTCGAAGGTGAAAGGTTAAATTTGTAAGCGTAAAGAATTGAAGAATTCTCGTAATTTATGTAACATTAATAGTTGCGATCGATGTCGTTTTTGCTTGCGATATTATTATATTATGTTATTATTATATTATGCGATATTGTTATATTATTTTAATGGAGTCAAAAATAATTGTAACTTTAATTCTTTGAAGGGAAAACTTTTTATGAGTATCATATCATATAAATACTAAATTATTAGGCAATGTATAAATTGTTAGATAGATATAAATGAATTGGAATTTCATACGAATTATTTCGTATTTCAATCATATGTGCAGAACTGGATAGACTCTTATGTTCCAAAAAACTATCATAAAAGCTATCATAAATAACTATCATAAATACTATCATAAATATGAAAGTTATTTACTTCATTATTACACACTGGTCTTTTTTTCGACTTGGCTATTTTGCTATTAACGGCTGGTGAGTTATCTCAGCATAGAATTGAAGAAGAAAAACAATGGATGCAAAATATTAATGCAATCGGTGGATGTCTAAATGTTTTCACGGGTGCCTTAGATTTGTAGTTTTACTATTTTAACCTTTTCCTTAGAAATTCATTTCTTTCGCCTCAAAAAATTTCATTCTAAAATTTGAAATGAAACAATGGAGATGAAAATTTATAACTTAGCAAGATATATAAGATATTAATAAAACAAATGATGCATAATTTGCATGTTATGCAATTAATTCTTTCTAATTTTCAATAAATTATTTTTTGAAAAATCCTAGAAAGTTTGAATTTTTAGATAATTTCTTATCTTTAATTTCAATAAAATAATAATAATGTATTTGGAAGAAAAATTTAATTAAAACTTACAATTAGGCAGTGATATATTTTAGAATGACTTCTTAATAAGTTCTTTTTCTTCACATATAGGCAGAATGAATGATGTGTAATAAAATAAGTTGGAGAATTGGAAGAGCGGTTTTTATTCAGTTGTATAAACGATGACCGTAGTTGTGAAGGCCTTAGACATGTGCCAATAACTGGACTAAGTGAACAAAGGGAAGAAAAGTCCTTGAACGAAAGGACAAACAAGATCGTAGGGTCAATTCTAATGTTCACTCCTTAAGAAAATCACCCGATTGTGTTCTATAAAATAGAGAAGTAAAACATTTATCATTTGCAGTTATTCGCGTAGTAACAAATTCTCTTCAAAAATTATTAAATCATTTTTTTGTTGAATTATTTAAATCTTTTTTCGATAACACGAGGAAAAGACTGAATCATGCAGAAAACAGATGTTGTTTTCCTCTCATTGATAAAGTGAACGGAAAAAAACGTAAGTGTTACGAACACCTACTCAATCTTTGTTTGTTATCTGTTTGAATTAAAGATACCCTCAAACATAAAACCTCTCTTTCTTCTAATAGAATATATCGGAACTATTATTTCGTTCATTTTTGTTTGATGCAGAATTTAATTAATAAAATTGATTTGTGTTTCAGTGTTTTTCCGAAAAAGAATAATCGAATTTTGTTCTAACTTTCAACTATGAAGTTTAAAATGCACGGAACTTAGCTTTACCAATTTATTGCATTATTTCATACCAAGCATTTCGAGGAATTGCTTCAAAATTGAAATTTAGTTCACCGAGTTAGCACTATCCAGTTCAGTTTGGTGAATTGTAGCTCTTATGGGTAATCAATCAGTTGCCAGAGTGATTTGCAACAAAATTCAGACTTTGAGAAATTCTTGGGAATGAATAACGCTAAAAAAGGTTAATTGGTCGTATTCTGTAATAATTATCACCGATTCCCACTTAGCTTAAGGGTATCCTAAATTTCCCGAATTTCCTTCCGATGCATTGATCGATTTAACCATATCGGATGTTATTCTCCTTTTCTCAAGCATAAAAAAACCGTTCATCGTTAGCGCATTTTCTGTGTAAATTACAATAAAACCTCAAAAAAAGGATTTATTTGAATGAAAAAACGAAGACAATACGGAAATCCCCAATTCCACATATAAATTATGGTAATAACATTCAGTAAATGTGAGAGAATAAATTTTATAGTAAAAAAATTTTCAACTCCTCTCTTACTCTCAATCCATGATCATAACAATCAATGGCAGAAGAAAAGAAAAAAAGAGCTTCCATTCTAAATGCATAGGAGTAAAACAATTCTATGTCCCTAAGGTTGAAATGGTACCACAAGTTACAAATGTTGGCAACAATTCACTTCAAAAAAGAAAAATAAGAAAAAAACTCGGTAAAGTTTCAATAATATGGAAAAAGTATAACTGTAAAATGCTTACATACTACAAAATAGGCGAAATCTCTTTTTTTCTAAAGAAAAAATGATACAATTAGAAATGAATCTTTAACTTGGAATGTTGAGTTTGGTTCAGTTCATATTTCTTCTCAAAAATACTGGCCAATGCAGTATGATAAGCACCAACAAGTTTTTTTTTAACTAGGAATTTTAATGTGTACTGTGCATCATTTGTTATCTTATCATCCATTCAAGATAAAATGTCAGTTAAGCAAAAGCGAGAGCGTAGAAACGACTCAACAATAATGCAGTTCATGAAAACAATTTTAAAAAATCCCACTTAAGCAGCAAATGATGAAATAGCGATTCTGGCAGTGTATAAACAGTGATAGTAATACATGAAGGATATTCCTTACAAGCTGCAATCCGTTTCAATTCTGTTCAATATCAGACCATGTATTCCACGTGGAGAAGAAGATGAAGACTACGATTTTATTAAAATTCAAATAAGAAGTAAATACTATAGCCGAAAGATAAAAATGAAAGCAACGCAAAAGCGAATCTATGATACGTAATTTTCGAAAAACCCATTCCTTTTATTTCTCATTTTAAAATTAAACTCTAAAATTTAGTAATTTAGTCGCTAAAACAACCAATTTGCTGTCGACCAAGTTCAGTGAAATTCATCAAACGCCAAGGTAATACTGAAATCTGGAAATGTGATCAGGAAAAGATCATACACAAAATCATTTGTGAAGGAAACATGAACCAAAGGTCAGATTACATCGGTATTGCCTTGACTAGGGTAATTTCAACATTTCATTTCGGAACATATTTATAAATTTTTTGGTATTTATTTTTAACAGAACTCTTGAAATCTTGCAAATTCTATGTTTTTTTTTTGGCCAATTCTAAAAATTATAATTTTAAAAAGATCGAAATGTTCGCGTAAGAGGAAAGTAATTTTACAAACCGTCAAAATAATCTTAAAATCTTTATCTAATTTATGACTTTTTTGAACTCAGGAACATAGATGTGGGAGAAAAAGGAAGCTCATTTCTTTCTGCTGTAATGTCACGCGTAAAACACAAAAATATAATGTTTAAATAAAAAAACTTATTTCAGAGCTCGAAAATGAAGAAATGATAAAGCTATTACAAGCAGGAAATTTTTTTCGCATAAAGGAATCAGCATAAATCACCATGTTTTATAGGAATGGAAGGAAAAATTCATTCTTTGGCTAACAAAATTCTAACTTTGAAAAAACGAATAACCAGGATTTGTAACACAATAAGCTCATTAGGGAACCGCCAAATAAAACTTTGTTTACATTTCAAATGACAAGGAAAATATGTAGCAGGTAAAAATAAAGATGAAGAGAGTTTTACACAGCACTGCAAAGCACAGAATCTTTTCTATCTTTCCTGTTCAATTAATTGCCAAAACAATATTTTACGAAACTTCATTGTACGTCTTCGAAAAATTTAGCACAAAACCTACAGAAATCGAATCTCAAATTTTCCAAAAAATCTGAAACCTTTTGGAAAATCCAAAAAAACTTCCAAATCGAAAAAACTCTGCATAAATAAAATAACTTACAACATCACGAATTCTCGGCACTTAACGTGCCAAAGTAAATCCTAAACGTGAACTCCATTTTCGTTTAGTAATCATTTCTTTCCTCGACTAAAGAAACCCTTCTTTGCTTTGGATGATCCTTCAATTGACAACGTTTGGGAACGGATTGCTTCTTCCTGTGACTGTCCTGTAGCATGTTGTAATCGTCGCAACCATCTTTCCATGTCTTCCTGAAAAATTAGACATAAAGTTCCTATTGATGGAGTATACTTTACTCCAACTCAAAATAATGTACGCATATTATCATGCTGATTTATTTCATCAGTAAACTCCATCCAAAGTTTAAATACTTAAGAAAAATCTAACTAAACTCACATCACTGGCAGTTTGTAACAGATACTCTGCTCCACTCGGGGATTTCAGTGACAAAACATTTTTCTTTTTCGTATATTCCGCCGCGACAGTAATTGAACAGCCCTCCAAATTTAATGGTTCCTCCCCACGAAACAATGCATTTTCCTCCATGTGCTTCTGATCCTTGAAAAATGCCAATTGTGACCCGCGTAATACTGCATACACTTTTTCCCATGACCTAAAAAAATGATAAAACGATAAAATCAGAAAAACTAAATAGAATTTAAAATAAAAGTCTAAAAATCTAGAGGTTCCAGCACAAAATCTACCTGCTTGATGCTTTGCGCTCCAAAGATTCATACGTATGCTTCCTGATTAATACACCTTCAAAAGCATCGCCTATATCAATCCCTAGAACATATGGAAATTATTAAAAAATAACACAATGTCACAAATTCACTGTAAAATTGAAAAAAATTTAACGGTCAGCACTGTAAACCTTTTTAGCAAAGACAATATAGACGATATGGATCGCGTATTTGCGGTACCACGCTTATGTAATGGTCAAAGGTAATGACAAAGTAATTTTCCATACTGTTTTGAACAACAAAGTACATGAAAACTATTACTAAAAAAGTAACAAACAATTCAAAACCCATGCAAAATTACAATTTCGAAAAACAAAAGCGTCAATTTATTCAAGAGAGAAATAATCACTCCTCGCTCTCTTACCCCGTAAATCGTGTACATCAAAACGAGCCGACCTCGACAATGATAATCGCCAACCAGAAGGTTCTGATGCCACTAATCGACTATTACGTTCTGCAAACAACACAACAGCTACGATTACTGTTACATATCTACGACACGAACACGTTATTGTGAACTTAGAATGCTGTTCATATACAGCAGAAATGAAAAATTTGTCAAATAGTGCAAATTATCGCACATGCAGTGAAAACTTCACACAACAAAATTTCAAATTCTGTTGACTCACAAAACACAAAAAGTGCAAAACAAACACATTCTTATCATTGCACGTGCCAAGATCAAGGAGGTACCAACAATTGATTACATAGCGGCCTTTTCTGCGGATAGAAATTATAAACATGCAGATACTTCACCTTATATAATGCTTGTAGCAAATTTTGTGCTTTACTCTCAAGGAAAATGTAAACTGTATGTTGAAATGTACCAGCATTATGTCTAGTTTTTCGTAATGATGTACCACTACCAGTGCTCATAACTGCATCGTGTAAATTTCCATCTCCAAAATCTGCAAAGCGCACTACAAAACCGTGCAAAATACATGCACCTTACCACGCATTAAAATAAAATGTGCAAACGTGCACGTCGTATGCTTTTCAGAAGCAAATGCTAATTTTAAAAAATTGTTGTGAGTAACAGAGACAATTAAAAAAAATGCCATGCAATATTTATTAAAGGAAATCCATAAACAATCTCTCATATATTTCAAATTCCCACGTCTATGATTAGAGTTAGCTAAACATAAGATTTTTAAGACAATATAATTTTAACTGGAGCTAACATTAAGAAAATCTTCTACCGTAGTAATCGACGAATACAAGATTTCCTAATATAAACCAAACAACCCAATAACCCAGCAATAGTGCTATACTCACCATCAGATGTTTGAGGTCCCCTTTCCAATGGAAATGCAGTTTCTGCAGATCGTTCGCCTACTGCACCTAATGTTCGTTGAAGAGTTCCACGGCGCACATCACCAGCCGGCCCACTAAGTGCACGACGTTCCACTTCTTCCATATCTCGCCTTTGCATCTCTTTTAATTCGAACTAAAAATTGATCATACCTTTATATGTGTTTAAACGAATGCAATAATTATCACTAATAGCCATAGCATCAATCCAGCCCCTATTACTTATTAAGTAAAATGTAACAAAAAAAAAACAGAAAAAAGTCAAATGTTAAATTAATGAATTGTCGAGATCTTTTAAAGAAATAAGCAGAGAAAATATATGAGATCTTTCCACTTATTTACTAATTTATTATTTTGCAAAATTTTCAGATCGATGATGAGCACTAAGAAAGTGGAATTATAGATAATATAGAGGTGGCTACTCATGACCTGTATTGTAAATATATTTTGTTAAAAGCAAACAAAAAAATTCAAAATCATTCAACTACACCTTACGTTT
Source organism: Cercopithifilaria johnstoni (assembly GCA_916381525.1). Classification (NCBI taxonomy): domain Eukaryota; kingdom Metazoa; phylum Nematoda; class Chromadorea; order Rhabditida; family Onchocercidae; genus Cercopithifilaria; species Cercopithifilaria johnstoni. The sequence continues at coordinate 35,740 of CAKAEH010001659.1, read as the reverse complement.
TCTTCAGCGATGATACTCTTAGAAACAGTGATAGGTATTGCTTTATTACCAATTTCAGCTGGAGAAGTAAGGGTTGCAAAATTAGTCATAGCTAACAAGAATTCAAAATAACTGAGAAACAGTTTAGATGAGGAATACAACTTTAATAACTAAACATTGAGGAATTTCTAAAGAGTCTGAAATGCAACAGACTGTGCAAATACAAACTGTGAACTGATAATCTGGAGCAAAAATTGAGAGCACATACTGTGTCTAATATCCATCAAAAAATTGAATGCAACTTTTGGTAATGTTTAGAGAAATAATATTGTACCGTTGTTAATTTCTCCAGTGCTAAGAAACGTTCTTCCTGAGCATTAGCAGACTTTTCGAAAGCCTCGTGCTTTTTAATCAATTTTATTGTTTCTTCCAGATTCCGCTGAAAATATTGACAGTAGTCATTTTGTAAGTTCAATTCTTTCTTTTTTCATTTTTAGTATTCGGAATGTCATATTAAAAAAATTGGAAAGAACTATTCAAATTACTTATTCAGTTTGTGGAGAGATTATTTTCAAATAAAAGACTATAAAATACCCCATATTCCTTCGATATAAGATATGGTTCTTGCGCCATCAACCAACTTTCAGCCACTGCCGCATCCCTTGCGAACTGATATACTTCCAATACTAAAAAACGAAATGAATATCATCAATGCAGCAAACATAAGCAAAACGATCCATTTCATAATCAGATGACTGCTGCAAAGCACAGTTAGTCCAACGCTTATACAGAGATTACCTCAAAATTCTGCGATAATTTCGGATCTACCATCTACTGAACTGGCTCGTAATTTTTATTTCAAAGTCCCAAATCACAAAAAACTCACTTAGCTGCAAATACTCCCAACGATCTTCCCATCGTCGCATCATTTCAGCCCGTTCAGTCGTCAGCTTGATCAGTTTTTTTTCGATTTCAGATGATGCGTAGTGTTTACGATTCAAAAGATCTCGACCCAGTGATATGCATGCGTTGAAATTTTCTTCACGTGCATCAATTTCTGCTTTTAAGCTCTGATGATTATTCATCAATAACTCGACACCAGAAACATCCTAAAATTATGAAAATTTTCAGCCATAGAGCAGTTTTTTTCTTATATTCTATTGAACCACTGGGTGTCAGAATTGAAAATTGGAAGATCACGAAAGAAATCTTTCTTATGAAATAACCTTCGGCCTTTCTTGTGACATCATTTCTCGTTTAACCTCATTCATCCACAGCAACAAATCGCGGACCATGCTCATGAATCGGAAGAGATCAGATGTATCGCCCAATCGCATCGAACGTGCATCGCACACTGCGCGTAGTTGTCGCCATGCTTTGTGTACTTCTGCTTCACGTGCACCTATTTCGATTGCTCGGTCTCCAGCATAGGCATCACGCAATTCTAATGCATCGCGCTCGATTTGTGAAACTTGTTGACCTATAGCCTCGATATCCTACAAACGAGTTCCACTTCTACATTTCGTTAAAATCTATTCAATAACATTTAATAAGAGATAAAAAACAGAGAAGACAGTATGAAGATTTGTTCGATCTGCAAAAGTAGTTTAAATCAAACGAAAAACAAACTTTAAGAAAATTCTGATGCTTCCGCTTCAATGCACCAACTGAAGATGAATCGCGACCAAGATCTTCCGGTATCGAATGGTTTTTCTCCAAAATTCGCGAAAGACAATCACGACAATCGTGGAAAAATTTGTGAAGCATTCTAGATGCTTCCAACATTTGCATTCGCGTATCGATTAGTTCAAGCAAGTTTTCCCACGCTTCGTTCAGACTATCTTTCCATAGAGCAATTGTCGGAGCATCCGAATGTCCAACAGCGATCAGCTGAGAAGAGAACTCTTTCAATAATTACGGAAAACATTAAATCAGATTGGCATGCAATGATCAAGAATCACAACCAACTCAAATTTTTGCCGTATTCAATTTAGTCGAATTTTTGAAATGTATTATGGAATGTAAATGTTTTACTTGATCACATGCATTATTTGCATTTGCCACCCGGTCTGATCCAATATTTTCAGTATCTCTAGCAAATTGCAGAAATCGTTCAATAAGCATCTGTACATGTTCATAGTCTTGTCCTGCGTCTTGAGAACCAGCAACCAGCTAAAATAAATCCACAAATTATTATACAATTCACGGTCAGTTGGAAACAAAAACAAGAGAATTTAGAAATAACTTTCTCCACAGTGCTACAAAAATAACTAAAAACAATACTTCTTTGTCTGCGATCCACTGTAGCAAATCATCAATTTCTCTATGAAGTTCATACAATTGCAGAGTCTCATCCAAACGTTTTCGCCTTTCTTTGCACAAATCTTGCAAGCCTGCGTATAATTTCTCGATCTGAGCTTGCCGAACACTAATATGCTCCCTACAATAAAATCTGTATATATAAATCACTATACAATACTATATATATATAAAATCCCCGCGTCTCCACTTTCTCAAAATTATTTATAAAATTATATCAATTTCAGACAATTGATGAAATTACCACAATGGACGCTTCTCATCAACGAATTTTTGGGCTTGTGCAGCCAGATTCCGAATGGTATCTGCATACTGATTAATGTCCTGTTGCAAACGTTCATGTTTCTTAATTTGATTTTCTGTTGAGAATTCATCCTTACCACGCTCGTCCTGCAAAAGAGTCAAATAATGAAAAATTATTTTCATATAACAAGATTATTTTCTTAAACTCCAACTGTTCTCCCTCATCGCAGCAATGAGTTGAAATTATAGGTCGTAGGTTACTACCCAAAATTTTGTCGGTGAACAAGAATATTTGCGAGTTTATCAAAATCTGTTAAAAATTCGGTATCATTATGAATTGCGGAGAAACAATATTATAATGCAAATTTTGCTCCAAGAAACGATACGATCACAAAATCCGAATTTATTCATCGAAGAAAGAGTCTCTAACACACCTGCATCATGTAAAGCTCCTGTTCGCTCATCCATGCTTCTGCTTCATTGCAATCGTAAAGGAACTGGTGCGCCTTTTCGCTCTCAGCTAGTTGTTCTTTGCGGGCGTTCAGAGAATCTTTCAAGTTCTGAAATACAGAAAATGAAAAAAATTAAAGCTTCTTAAACAAATTTAACAAACGAAAGAAAACTTTAACCCGAAAAAGTGAAAATTAATGGAGAAAAACTAATTACCTGCCATACTTTCATCAATTCATCAATTTTTCGCTGAAATTCTGAACTATTTTCATGGCCTTCCTCAATCATTTCACGACCGTTTTGGCAGATTTTTTCAATCCATGGCTCGTGGTTATCAATTTCGTGCTTCAATGATTGCACTTTCTTTTGCAGACGATTGCAGTCGAACAGATTTTCACCAAGTTCATGCGCTTGCGTCAGTGGTAACGGTTCTGTAAATAGCTTCTGATATTTGAAAAATCAGGAAACAATTTCCAGATCTGTGGAAAAGCTGATTCTATAATTAAAGCTGAATTTTACAGTTTTCAGTAAATCAAAAATTTTTTAAAAAGAAAACTGAAAAATTCTCCACCTGTACACCACAGTTTTTCATCTTCAACATCACGCAAGAATTGATAGGCTCTCTTTTTGCGCTCTAGTTGACGACGTCGATCATCTAGCGGCACTTGTAGTTGCTGCAATTGTTCCTGCACGGCCAGACGATGTGCTTTAATTGCTTCCACCTCATCTGGGTGCATTTCTTCAAGCTGTGGTTCCATTTGCTGAAAGAATGAGTGAAATATTACAAATACTTAAATAGTTCTCCACATTCTATGTTGAGTCATTGTATTACCCTCTTCCCTTCCTCCAGTAAAAAATTCTATAACTAAAACCGGATTTTTGGGAGTTTCACCCTAGAAATAAATTTAAGTAGCAATTATGCTTACGGTTCAGAAATTTACGAAATGTCCAAATGTTTTTTAAACAACCTGTAATGAATCTATTTGTGCAGCTCGTTTCACCATTTCACTTTCGATCATCTGTTGCTTCTGCATGGCAACATTAACTGTCGTCAAATCCTGCCCTGTATCTTCTATTATCATCTGTTGTTGAAGCTGTTCAGCCCAATCCTAATAAAAGCAATGTCAAAAACAATAAAAACTTCCCACAATCTCCATAATTAAGCACGCTCTGACTAAAGAGTAATGATTATCGGTTTTTTATTCATATCTGCGTGGTAAAAGAAAAAATGAAAGAAGTAACCTTCATGTCAGAGATACTTTGCACATAAAGTTGTTGTCTGTTGGCATCAAATAACTTCTGTCCTTTTTCTTCGGTAGTTTTCTCGAGCTGCTCCCACTGCATTGACAAATCAGCAATCTGTGGATCAATGGCACTAACAAATTCGGGCTTTTCCTCAGATAACTTAACTGCTGCATGATGAAGCTGTACGAGTCGTTCACGATTCGATTGAAGCTCCGACTGGAATGCCTGATGGCGCATAAACCTCGATGTAATTGTTTTGGCATCTCTAAAAATTAGAGGAAGAAGGTTAGCATTAGAAATCAGTAAGATAAGATGAAAGATCTTGAGAAAATCTGAAAATTTTTTGGTCTTATAAATTATCAATGCTCTCAACCTGTAAGTTTCATCCTGTGCACGAATCATTTTTTCTTCGATCCACTCCCGGAGTTCTTCACAATCTGACAAAAACTGTTGTAGTGCGAGGGAATCTTTGAGTTTGTTCAACAACTGTGCAGCCTTTTCACGATTTGCTTCACGGCGTTCTTCTATATTTCGAGCCTTTTTGTGAATTTTATCAGCTGAATAATGGCCATCACTACAAAGTTGATCGCCAAAAGATACGACTGCCTGAATGATTTTGAAACGCAATAATTATATATAAAATGTAATGAAGGAAATTCTTGATATGAGGTAATCTAAAAGCTTTGAAAGAGAATTGAAAAGCCAAATGAACGCAAAAAAACTTTTCAGTTATAAACAGCACCTTAATTTTCTCATCATTAGCGTCCATAGTTGTCAAGACGTCTTGATGTCTCTTGAGCATATTTTCAGCTTGCTCTAATGAGCTCGGTGTTTCATCTTTCGATAAATAATTTTCTTGTTGTGAAAGCATAACCTCGGCTTGCTTTGCATCACGGAGAAACATCTAAATAATTCAAATGTAAGACAAAAATGGGTCCCATAGCAAAAACGAAATATTCGATCAAAGCTCGAAAGAGAAAAAATACCAATGAAAATAACACTTGCCTGCAAATTTAATCCTTGACTAAGGAGATGTTGTCGATTATCCCACATTCTTTGCAGTTCTTCCCAGCCTTCTTCTAATCCGGCGAGGCGTTGACGTAAGAACATATATTGAGGATCAGTCTGATCTTGAGTTACTCGATCACCCATCGCTCGCATCTGCAATCAAAATGAATAAGCATAATTATTACTAGAATAACATGGTCAGCATTCCCCTACATTGATTTTCTTCGCTTTCATGATACAAAAACAAAAGAATTTTGCCTTAACTTTTACTGTCATATTATCTTAGTAAATTTACCTTGACGTAATCTTCTGCATAACCATCAATTTCTTCCCGAATTGCTGCGTGCTGATTAAGCAGCTGTTCAGCATCAGCCAGAGATTGTGGTTCGTCTTCTGAAGCAACCTAAAAAACAAAGAAAGTTTACCAGAAAATCAGAACCAATTTTACATCATTTTAAAACTCTAACATGAAAATTTAATGCTGATTGAATAAGATAAAACTGATTGGATATATTCCCTGAAATCTAAAAGAACTAAAATTATACTTGTCTCTGTGTAGCAGTCAACCAAGCTTGAAAATGATCCAAATCACGAAGGAATCGTTGCAAATCACCAGCTTCATCAAGTTTCGCCTCATGCTCACGTACACGTCTATTGAGTAGATCCCAAACCAGATGCATTCGCTTGATATTTTCTCGTATCTGTACTGAATCTGCAGGTTTTTCCTTTTCAATTTCGGATGCTTCTTTTTGCAGTGAATCAAGTTTGGCCTGAAATGTTTAGTTAAGCAGAATTTCACAAAGATTGCAAATGCTCCCGAAATTTCTGACTTGTGATACAAGTCATATTATTAAGAATTTTGATGAGTATCTAAGTGTATTCTGAAGTGGAGATTTCATTACAATACCTGAATAGCACCAAGATCACGTTCCATCATAGACAAACGGCGCTGAAGCTTCATAACACCGGTGAGATCATTAGTAAGTTCGCTAGCATCTTCAAGTACCCGGGTTTTATCCTCGATCCAGGAAACTGTTTCTTGACAATCGATACGGAATGTTTCCAAACGATGTGCCTGATCAAGTTCAGATCTTTTCTGATCAACCATATCGCGCAACTGTGCCCATCTAAATTCTAATTGATGAGATTTTCGAAGCGAAATCATCAACGACAGGATCTCGAAAATTCATAACGTCGTTTCAGATATTGAACAAGAAATTTGAAAGTAAAATATGTTAAAGTTATTGAACCTGCTTACCTCGCATTAAGCTTATTCTGCCTTTGCAAGATTTCATCTGAATTTGGATGATCAACATGAAGAAGCTGACGTGCAAGCTCGTTCACAGTTGCAACTTTAGCTGCTTGGTTGTTCATATCAGCTTCAAGGGTTTCAAAACGATGTTTCATGATTTCAACTTCTTCTAAATCATCAGTTGGTACTAACGTCGCTAGCAGTTTGCCCTGTAATGTACACAACTTATGCTATGCCTTTCCAATTAGACATAATAAATATTCATAGAAATCTTCTTTAGATTCAAAACATACTTTCTCATCGATCCAAGCTTCGATAATATCAGCATCACTGAAGAGTTTGTATAAAGATAATGCATCCAGCAAACGTTGCTTTCTAAGTCTTGCAAGTTCTTCCAATTCTGCCTTACGTCTTTCGGTCATGTCAAGACGCCTGCGTACATCTGGGTGTTCACGAGCCTCAGGCGGCAGAGATTCCGCCTAAAATAAGAAAAATCATGCGAAATCATAACGCTGTATTCATTTGATAGCAAAAAGCTGCATCTGTATAGAGTACATGCGATTTAATGTTCATAAAGATAGAATATCAATAATATAAAAGCAAATTTCCACGACTGAACATAAAAATCCTAATTTAAAACGAACCTGAATATGCAACTGCTTGATATTCTCTTCGAATTTAAGTAACTCATCGCTAACATCGTCGTGCTTCTTGATAAGTAACTGCACGGTACCTTCATCTTTCCCAACATCTTCACTACCCACTAAACGTAGAGTGTCAACAAGATACGCGTCCACGTCATCAGCATCATTGAAGAATTGATAGTAATTGACACCTCCGGAAAGTCGCAGATGACGATCTCCAGCCAATTCCTTCAGCTTACTGAAGTAATCGCGAATTGTAGCCAAACGATTATTTATAGTTTCAGCACCTGAAAATGGAGGAAATCTAAATAGAAATTACGGTAGAGAGATCAATAGGCATTTCATTTTCTAAATACAATCTTAAGTAATAGAAATTAAAATTGCGATATGCTTTGCGCACCACAACAACACAAGCTCATATGAGCGGCATCTTTAATATAAAAAAATTATTCCCCTATACTTAATTAATTGATTTGAAATGAGAATCATCTAGGCATAGATAAAAAACAAAACTAAAAATTAAAAACCGATAGATAAATGAAATTTAAATTTGCACTTGTATTGCTTCTAGAAATATAAAACTAATTTTGTATATATTTCTTTATTTTCCGCATGAATGTTTCTATGTTATTTTACTCCAAACAACTTAATTCTAAAGTTAGCAACCCACATGAGCTCTTCACGCCGCTGGATACAAGAATTTTCTGCAACCATTTTCATCTACTTTCATCTACTATGATAAATAAATTACACAGGAATGAAAGAATGCTTAGAAAGATGTTAACTAAATATCTCATGATAATAAAATCATTTCAGAATGAATCATTTACATATGGAATGCAGGTTTCAAGAAGCTATTCAATTATCATGCAATCTCAAAAAAGGTCAAAAAATTCGAGAACTTTTAGCCTAAATCTTACCAAGAATTAAATGATTATGGAAATTATAAATGAAAATTAAATGTTAGCAGTAAATCACAGAATTGAAAAAATATGAATATTAACCTGGAATCTTCTCTTCTTGTAACTGCTGACCTTCATTTTCGAGATCATCCAACCGTTTACCAACCATATCGAGTGACTGCTCTGCATTTTTATGTTTAGCGAGCAGTAGTGAGACTGAAACCATGTCACGTCCAGTATCTGGTGATGTGAGTACTTGTTCCATATCTCTTAAGTTATGTTCCAATTCGTCAACATCCCACCAGAACTGACACAAACGCTTATTATCTTCCAAACGACGTTTGCGTTCCACTGCTAATTCTTTTAACTCCGCATAACGATCCAACAAAATTTGCATTCTTTCTTCAACTAATGATGGTTCCACTGGTTTATACCCACTGCCATCCGGACCGTTTGGTAATGTAAATTTTTCCGCTTGGCTGTTCACATTTTTAACACGATTTCCAACAATATTGATATCTGATTCCAAGAGTGCATGCTTCTGTAGCAAATCTTCGACATCCATAAGATGTTGACCAAGATCTTCGGATAAAAGACGAGCCTGAAAACTTGTCAACATAAATTCAGCCATTCATTATGCAAACTCATTTAGTTATAGACACATCTAGTTAGCGTCCATGATTGTAAATATTTATTTTTAACTTTAATGCTGTTAATGATTTGCGAATATGGGCTGATGTATTCTAAAGTTAAGGACTAATAGCTACCTTAATTTCATCGCACCAATCCAGAACATAGACCATTTCATGGAAAATTCGCTGAACTGCCATAGAAAGTTCTAAACGAACACGGCGTGCCAACAATAATTCAAGCAGGTAATTCCACAGTCGTAGAACATTCTCCTTTCTGCAAAATCATAATATTGAAGATATGTGGCAACGAGAATGTAGTGAAATTCCTGTTAGTATGTTAATGGTGCTGCGGCACAGCTAAGCCAATACTAGTTTATCAACTGAAGCTGATGTATGATATTGAAATGCATCGTAGTATTATATATAGCGACACATCAATATAACATTATAGTAATGCAAAAAAAAATCTATCAAATCAAGACTTTGATGATATTAGAAATGAACATGACCTGTTATTAATTCGATCAATATCATGATAATTTTCAGCTTCCAATTCACCGGCTACAGCGACAACCGCTTGTACGCGTTCTTCATATGCGTAAATGTCTGTCTCTATTGCTTCGTGTTTCTTTGTAGCTGCCTGCAGAGGTTTTTATCTGTTCGTTTCTTACGCTGTGAAAGTGAATCGAAGCGCAAAAATGGTGCACTTTTCTACAAGACTAATAAGATAATAAAAAATGGAGGACAAGTTTTTCCTCTCACTTACTAAAATTTTTGCTTGGTAGTTTATTCTAACGAGATTTACCATCACGTATATACTTCATATAAATAACAAACCTGAGAGCTTTCTTTCAATAATAGTCATAAGCTGCTTACCTCTACACTAGCCAAATCAGTACCGAAGTTATCCTGACTGACAAGTCGCTGATTTTCGCTAAGCCAGGTTTCTCGCATACTCGCCTTACGATCGAATCGAGCTGCCAGTTGTTCAAGTTTTTCTTGCCTAAAAACTCCTCTCTTTAATTATGGCAACTGTAAGTTATAGATCTTTTTGAAGTAGCCACACATTAAAAGAACTTTATAGTTTATCCATACGAAGCTTAGCGAATGATCTACCTAATAATTTCCTCCTTCAATGTCAGCTCTCTTTCGTGTTCCGCTCTTTCCAAATTCTCCCAAGCTCGATTGATGTCCGCGATTAGTTTGCCATCTCTTGGTAAATATGGCCTCTGATTATTAGCACGCATACGACTTCGAATAGTGAAAAGAAGTACTTCTAATTCACCTTTTTCATTGAACCTGCAAGAAATGTATAAATTGATTATAGAGAACATTTCTGAAATTTACACGTCAGTACTTTTTAGCAACTGATAGCAGAGTCTCTAGAGGCAACTCTTTTTATTGATTTATAGTAAATCCGAAGAAAGATAATATATCTATCTCTTTTGAACTTAACGACTTAAATAGGGGAAAGGGTACCAACAACCGTTCGAAAAATCTCGTCTTACTTCGGCGGTTTCTCTTGCGTGCGGTAATTGTTGAATTCAGCAAGTTGCTTTTGTACGCCGCTTAACGAATTGACAAAATGACGATCATTCAGTGATTCAATGGTCTTTTGAATCCATTCCAATAAATCGCTTGATAGACGTTCGTAGTTATTTATAAGTTTTTCATTCTCCACCAACTCATTCACTACCTAATATCAAAGACTGAATTCAATAATCAAATTCTGAAAGCAACCCACAGCAAAAATAAGATCAATTAAAATTCTTAGAAAATAATTATCAAATCCTGGATAGACAGAAATACCACCTTTCCAATTCTTTTTCCCTGGATAGTTTCCTGCTTCATTTTATTGAAATAATGGTAATAAGTCACGACATAGGTGATGATTGATTTCTCATCAGGCATATCGATATTCACATCTGTAATAGTTGCAAAACATACCAAAAAAAAGTTGACGTGGGACACTGAGAAAAAAATTGAGTATCAAAACACAATAAAGATTTAATCTCTTATTATTTATCCAAAACACTTCGAAAAGTAAAAATTTACAGAAACCTTCTGGGTCTAAAAATTTGATCAATCCAAGTTGTTGCTCAGCTGTTTCGAATGCGTTACTTAGGTTGTAGAGCGCATTGGATTTTTGCAATTTTTCATACTCTATGAGATCGGGACGATGTTTATGAATGAGTGCATTAAATGCCAAGCCATCACGCCATGAAGTGCTGAAGTTTCGAACATTTACGTTCGGATAACCGGCTGTCTTCATTTGACACCACAGTAATAAAGCCTCCTTAGCACTGCGTGTCTCTTGGTTGTCTGCATCTTCGAATGTAATATCTTGAATCTAGAACAATAAAGAACTGAATAATCATCGCAAAAAATCTCATCATTAAATCTTTTAAGGCTTCAAATTGAATGAACTTTTCCTTGAAAAAACAAGTCTAGTACCCAAACTGTTGCGAGGAGAACACTAATGTAGTTAAAGAAATCATTTTCGCACAACTGACTAATTAATTGAAACAAGATCTGATGAATAAAATCCAGAATCTTATGATAACCAGTTTTTGTAGAGATGCTTCTATTCACTTCATTGAGACAAATAGAAAAAAATGTGTTTACTGTTTGAATCCGTTTACTAGTTCACCGCTTTCATGCTAAGAAAGCTACCAAATTATCACGCAATAACATAAGTAACTGATATAGAATATGCAAAATCTTTTATCCAAATAATATGATAAAATATTGTAAAACATTGAAATATGAACAGATAAAAATTCATAATCCTCCTTGTCTGATAATAAGAAAGAAATTCAACCTGGAATCGTAAAATGATGGTCCAAATAAGACCCAATGTTAGTCGGGGATTCCCATCCACGACATCATGTGATCCGAGATTCTCCAGATGAACATGCTGGTCACGCAAAAACTGCAACCCTTTGTCCACGTTCTCGAGACAATGTATACGCATTCTACCACGGGTTGGTTTCGGCTAAAATCTTTTTAACTTTTCAGAAACGTACCATGCTACATTGATTTTCTTCTACAGATTAAACTTTCTGTGAAATGATTACTTCTAACATATGACACAATTTGAGACAACATGTGATATAGTTTGAAGCACAAGCTCCTTCGACCTACCTGCTAAAAAATTTTTTTGCATCTACAAAAGTGATACAGAAAAACTGACAAAACAGTACCGAAATACGAAAATACAATATCTCGCGTAATCAAGTCATATTTACTGGATCAGTATATCTTCCAGTTTGATCACCTGCGCTACAATTAGTTCTACTGTTTTCATACTTTTTCATAACTTGCTATTCAAATCTATTCTTACAATTTTTGCCACATGGTAGGTATTTTTGGACTTGAGCTGAGATTCCAATTTTATGAAAATGCATATTCTAGCTTAAGAAATGAGTGGCGAAAGTAGAATGAACAAGGAGGACAGCGAGAAGGGCTCAATGATGGCGTTGGTAGTACGAACTATCTAGTAACCCAAAACATCATTATAGAAAAGATGTTTCACTTTCATCAAAACCTCATATAAACATATGATGAATGTGTTTAGCTGTATTTCATCTTTTCTAGCTAAGCAAATAAATACATCTTTCAATATGCACATCCACTATATAAATATTCATCAATTCTTGTCAAAGTTGATCAGAAAATGTATAAAATGACAAAAACAAAAACAGAAATAAAAAATATGACTAAGCAAGCCATTAATACTTTGTTTGCTTAGAAGTTTAGCTACCTATTAAAATAAGAACAAGAAAAATAAACCACTTAAATGTTAGAAATATCTCTTTTGACAAAAACCAATCTGCTAAGCAACAGACGAAAATCAGCAATCATGCGTTCTATATGGTGTTTTTTGAAACCAAACTATCAATAACTTCTTAATGCTTAATAAGTTTCATCAATAAATAAAGGAAAGCTAACCAATCGCTCGCCTGAGAGCACCTCAAGAAGTCTGATGAGCATCTTACCGTCACGCATATCCATATATAAATCGTGTATTTTGCAGTTTATGGGCAAAAGATGTGAATTTACCCATTTGGTAAAAGTTTTTTTCTGAACATTTTCACGCTCATCTGAAAGAGCAACTTATGCAATTGCTTATTCATTTAGAGAGGAAATTCAAAAATTAAATTTTGCAATCATAAAGTAACATAACAAAATGAACAAACCAGCGAGAGCTTTGATGCGTGAACGTTCGAAGAGTCTGGCAGAAGAATTCTCATCGTACTCCTCATAATCCTCGATCCGACCATTGTAATCGTGACCTCGCACGGCTATATCGGTCGTCATCGCCTGCAAATTACCTATCACACCGGTTATCTTCATTCAAAATAAAAATTTATCAAAAATTTGTACGCGTAACACGTAAGTTTCAAAAGTGATGCATGACAAACGGTGCTACAACATATGAAATGGAAATTATCCGCAGAGACTAACAATTTTTCAAATATCTTCAAATCACGCTGTTACTCTTTTTAAAGGACAAATTGTGGAATTACTAGAAGAAATCAATTTTATATCTCTGTTCGTATAATAATCCTTTAAAATCAATTTATCCATAATACGATGAACCTTAGAAGGAAGTTAACTTGTCGTCTGCAATTTCAGATCATATAACAAGCGTCTTCACTCATATATTAACAGACAAATCGATGCTCATCAACTGATAAAAGCTAATCTGATCCGGGAATTGTTCAGTAGAAATTTCAAATACAAGCATTTGTATGTAATTCTCTACCATATTGGTGCAAAAAACAAACGAATTTTAAAAATATATGCTTTTAATCATTCCTTGTAGAATTTATATTTTAAACGATAGTTAAATCAGTATGAAATATAAAATATTAGTGTACAGCGTGAAATAATAACATTAGAGATAAATTCCATTATTAGAGCTTAGATTTGCTTCTTTTTTTTAATATCAAGGCTCAGGCAGAGAAAAATCTAGTTTTATATGTAGTAAAATGAAAAATAGCCAGATTTACTCTAATAAAAAAACGATTTTGTATTTTATTCAGTTTCATAGAAATGAATCGAATTTAAATTGAAGAAATGGAACAAAAAATGACATCGATTTCAATAAATTGATTGGAGAGAAATTTGCAAAAGAACAAAAAGAGTATGAAATGAATGCGCAACTATAGAAATTATAGTTAATATAAACACCCGAATAGATAAGTTTTATCTATTGCTGTTGCAGTAAAACAAAATTTATTTTATTGAATGTTGCAGTACAGAAGAGTGCTACATATTGCAAGACTGAAGATTAGGGGAATAACAAGATTGAACTCGAGAAGGATAAGATTGAGCTTCAAATATCTAGCTCAATTTCACGTTGTTAATAGGCAGGATTTTTGCTTTTATTGAAATGCAAAGTAGTAAACCAATGACAAAAGCGGTCAGCGCAACTGATCCATTGAGTGAGACAGTTGTCAGAGTGTTCTTACGAAGACTCTAAATATACCAGCACCATAATATGCATCGATCTGCCATATAACGATCGTTTGTAACTGCTATCAGGAGATTCTAAAATAAACGCCATCCATTTCAGGAGAGATGTAAAGTTAGCTATTCAGATATAAAAAATCGACAAGTTGTTTGCATAATTCAATTGTGCGTATGTATATATAAAGAGAGAATACACAAAAAATAGAGAAGTAAAAGGATGGAGAACAAATGCAGCATCTAAAAAATCGCATTATTCGGGTACAAGAGAAAATGAAGAAGGTAGTTGAAGAATTCCCGGGAAAGGCAGTGAATGAGAGATTAATGCTACTTCTATTTTAAGGAATTCTGAGGGAAGCAATTTTGATAACAAAAGAGCATGAACGATTAATGGGTGAGGAAGGAAATTGAAGTTGGGATAACCGAAAATTCAAATTAAGTAGAAGTAATTTAAAGAAAATTTTGAAGTGAAATTTTAAATATGAATTCAGATTGGATTCCAATCTCATCAGTTAATGGAATTGATGAGAAAACATCTTTTCCTTCGGTTAAACCTCCTCTGTTCTATCATTTTTCTCAAAATCATGTTACAATTTTCAAAATGAAAAATATAATGATGAAGACTTGAATTTAGTATGAAACGCCAACTTGAATGAGCTACTTTTAAGATTAACGTTTAAATTTCCATTTAAAAAATCTCTCACAGTATAAGAAAAGAATGAAAAAAAGCTTAGTAAAACTTAATTAGAACTTAGTAAAATTAAGTTGGCTAAATTTTTATCATGAAAACCGAATGTCAGTCAGTAATAAATGAAGGAAGCAATTGATCTCATTCCATAAAGACAATTGAATTTTAGGATGGTATTTGCAGCACTGCAAAATAGATTAAACAGTCGAGTTGAAATAGATATCAATTTATTTTTAGCTTATACGATAGTGAAAGATTAATTCTCTTCAAAAGCTTTTTCTTTTATAATTTTCCATTTCCACTGCTAATTTAAATGTTATAAATCAGAGATATGCTCTATTTAAGATCTTTTCGAAGTGTTGTAAATTGAAAAATAACAAACAAAATTTCAACAATAGAAAATGACAGAAATTTCACACTTTACCATCAATCGCACTTGTCGTTTACTGTTAATATCACTCAGTTTAGCTTAGTTTATAAATTCGTAATTTGACGAATGAAAATAGTAGAATGAAAATTAACAAACTGCAAAAACTATCAAATTGCAATCAATTGATCGACGAAAAGTGACAGAAAAACATTATAAGTTATTGACAGAGTGAATATTTTCGCGTGGCATCTTTTTGTTTTAAAAAAAGAAAAAGAAATTTTTTCGGTCGAAAAGTTAAATTGCACAATTTAAAGAATTTCTTCAAGAAATGATAGATGATATCATTTTTTTTGCTGCATATCCTTTACGGTGAATGTGTTATGATTTCTTCCAAAAATTTAAAGAATGAAAGAAAATGGCAAAATGTAATTTTCTTTTAGATATAAATTATAAGAAATTATTATAAAATAGAAAAGTATCAAAAGAAATAACAAAGAAGAAATTAAAATAAATAGCAGCTGAAAGTATCAAATGTTTGTTATTGAAAGTAAAAAGAAATATAAAATAATCAATAATTCTTAAAATGTCCAATTTCAGTTTTAGATGAAAGAAAAATTATTATAAATGAATGCCAATATATATCCAAATATTTCAATAAAAGATCCATTGACAAGAACGAATTGTGTTTACCTAAAAGAAATGAATGGATAAATGATTAAAGCGCATTTAACTGTGTTAAATAACAATCAATGACGGAAGTTAGTTAATAGCAAAATTAATATGAATTATCAATGAAAAGTTTTAAATATAAAACTTCACTACTGAAATTGTAATAATTGGTAGTGAAATCCAAAATGAAGGATCATTGAAAAGTAAAATTTCCTCAATCAACGAAATGATATTATTACTGAAAGATGGAAATTAAAAATATTGTGGTAATTTTGTGGTGTAATTTTTCTGAAATTCTTTGAAATCAAACAGCCAATAATAAAAGAAGTGAAGTGATGTTGGCTTTTGAAAAATGTTAAATATGATATTTACTCAACCTTTTCGGAAAATTTTTTAATTAATGACAGAAGAAAAATAATGAGAAAAGAATAGAAGAAAAGTGTACGTTTCTTAACAGTCAAAAATATTTGGCCAAATATTTATTTCTTTTACATAGTTTTGGCTTTCAGTGTAGTCTAAAGCATTTCGATAAATTTTGCAGGAAAGATTTTCTGCAACAATGCAATCAGAATGACTCATATTGAAGAAGTATGGATGAGAATTTAATGTCATCAGAAAAGATGATATGATATATGACTGCCCATAATGAATGGATGAATGAATGGTTAGTTCGAAATGATTTAAAAAGTGAAAAATGAATGAAATTTAAAAATAAACAAGAAAATGTGCAAAATATATTTTCCACAATGAATCATTATCACATTCTTTTATCACAAACTTCTCTTATCATGTAATTATATTAAACTAAAGAGAAATTTCAGCTGATATATTATTAAATTATTATGATTTCAGGGGGAAATAGTAATGTTATGGCAGAAAGTGTTATAATTACATTAAAGGCTGAAAATTTTGATTTTAGTAAATTAAGAACTGCTGTAAAAGATAATAGAGAGAGTTCAAGATTTACGACGGTCTGTGACATATGTGATAATTATAATTGAAAGAATTTCATTATTAATTATAAACTTCAATTATGGCACATTTTTAAATGTGAAAAAAGGATAGATTTAAACATTTGGCTGCTGGATAAAATATGAGAAGTTGAAAGAAAGAATAGAGTATTTGTAAAAGTGAGGAGAGTTATTCAAATAGACAATTGCACATGAAGAGAAGTATGAAGTATGGCATTGCTATACTTCTCTTCATGTGTAACCCTACCGAAAGCGCCTTTTGCATTTCATTCCATTCAACATTGGATCGATCAACGATTGATGTGCTGCAATATGAAGCGGCAGTTGATGAATATCGATCAGTCTATTCTAACAGTATTGGATGGATATATAGAACTGACAATGAACACTCAAAGATTTTATACGGATGGCGGTTTGTGAGACAAAGACTCATTTACGTGAAAAATTTAGAAAGAACAAATATCCTTATTATGGTAATGATTATAGCGATAAGACTACACTGATAATAATCATATTAGTCATCCTTCATTAATCATATTTTAAAGTGTTGTTGTGGAGCCAAAAATGAAATACAATTATCAACCGATTCAATTACAATTATTCCTATATTGATCAAAATTTGATTATTCCCTGGGCACATTTCAATAATGAGAATTACAACTACAAGTAAATAACTTGTAATATTCTAAATAAATACAAAAAGTTGTTTAGGATATAAAGTCTTGGATAATATTCATTCTTCCGGTCAACTTCTGTCAACTATTAATTGTTCTAATTACAAATTTCTGAAATAATTTTCCACTGATTTTATAATTGCTACTGATCGCAACTGCCAATTATTCTCTTTATAGCATTGCAAAGAATTCTTAAAATCGAATGAAACACTTCTCAGTGTCACATTACATATGATAATATTCCAAGCGCAAATAATAATTGCAAAAGTTCAATTAAGAAAAACTTCATCATAATGAAAATTTAGCGAAAATTATCAAATGTTAAATGAATAGTTCACTTTCTAACGGCAACAGTTTCTCTTTACAGCAACTGTTTTAAAATTTTTCGGAAAGGAACAAATGACAAACTAAAAGATATTCCAATTAAAAGAAATCATAAAATTTGGTTAATTAAAAATCTTTGCTTTCCAAAATGAAAGGAAAAAATTAAAAAGACTCACAAATACTAATAATAATATTAACTTAAAAATATATCACAGGATAAAATAGATAGGATTTATTGAATATTAACATTCAAAAATGACTCTATTTGGATTGATGGAAAAATGGGATGATTTTAATGTAACCATTAGCGCCAGCCGTAACTGTTAGCAACCAAAAAGAAATGAAACGAAACGGAATCCCTTTTAAATATTAAAGAGATTATAAGCAATAACAGGTAAAAATTCATTCGGTTTCCTAATCTTATAAAATAAATAAATATGAAATTAAACAATTTTCAAATTTCTTATTTTAATTGAACTAATACATTTGAAATTTTGTGAATAATAGTCAGACATATAACACATGCATTAAAAATCTGCGCAATTTCCTTTTCCACCTTTTCATATCTCTTTTCTGCTCTTTCTGAAAGCGAATTTAGGAATAATAGTTCCAGCGGTGATATCCACTACAAAATGATACTCAATCTTTGTCTTTTATGTATCTGCATGGATTCCGGTTGGCACTTACGCAGGCGCAAATATTTATATCATGACGCGCAAATGTCTTCCATAAAATGCAAGCTAAAGCAAAGGACAAATTGCAAACTTATTGATTTTCATTCATCCATTATTTATGAGGATATGATGAAGAAAGGATGAGAGAACGACGGAAGTAAAAATTCATCCTTTTTTTATCCAAAAAAATGAAACCTTGAAAAATGAAATATAAAATGAACTATGCGCAAAATATATGTCGTATTGGGAGAGAGAGAGAGAGAGAAGGGAGAGAAAAAGATTTCCCATCAATTATTGCTCATTTCAATGTTTCTAATTTCTAACTTTTTTGCCACATTTTACAAATAATTCAACATTACACAGACAAACAATAAATGAACACATAATGAAAGGAAAGAAATTATTTGCGGGAAAATTTTCAATCTGAAATAATTCGAAGGGAAATAAACTGATCAAATGATACAGTAATGATAACTATGCTTTATTTAATTTCTTATCAATAGATGACAGATAAAAGTATCGGAGAAGGTCGGGAAGAGTTCTATTTCAGTGCAGCTTATCAGTAAATTTCAGGTATGAAATTTAAAATATTTTGTTAAAAATTCTTGAAAAGATTCACAGAGATGTCATGAATGATTAAATTCTCTTCTTAACTTAGTTATGATTAGTATTATTTAAGTAGTAATTGATAACGTTTGTGAATGAGAAGAGAAATATGGGCAAATCATAACTAAAGTTAAGAAGTTGGCTTATAAATGATCCATTACGCTTAGGCTTACGCTTAGGCTAACTTGTCATTCACAAATGATTATACATTGTTACTTTTAATCATAGTGAAGTGAAAAAAACTATGTCTTTCTACATATATATAATAATAATAATAAGTAAAATGTAATATTAAAAGTAAATAGAAGAATTTGAAGAATGCGGGTTCATTCTATATGATCTCTCGGGAAATACACTGAGAGTGTAGAAGTATGAAAAATTATTCTAGCAATAATGATCATGACTGTAGTAGCATAATGATAAGCATTTATTATATGCTAATCATTACAAAGAAATTATTACTAAATTAGATTTAAATTAATTTGATCCTCAAATTTGTTAATCGATTTCTATCTTTCAAAATGATAATTAGTATTTAAATTCAAGGCTAATAATGGGCTTCTTTACAAACCAATAGGCTATACAAGAAATGTAATTTGCAAAGGAATGAAATGATAGGAATGGAAATAAATGCTGAGATTTCTCTTTCTCATTCAATGAATTGAAATTCGATAATCATTTCAATTAAATTTCTCTTTGAAATTAAATTCATTACTATGCCTTTAATATTGAATAAAATAGGAAAAAAAATTTGTATTTTTTATTGGAAGTAAAATTCTCGAAGTCAATCAATCGGAAGAGGAAAAGAGGAGAAATCACTGAGATAAGATTAGTCGGGAAAATGAGCGCAGAAAAGATAGATTTATGCTTATTTTTTTCTATCCATTTTCTTTTAAATAAATTAAAACTGGAACTTTATAAATTATCATTAAATCAAAATGGACGACTTATTTGACCTAATAGAGAAGAAGTTTGTCCCCAATTTTAATAACCAATATTTGGTTAGGTGAACGGAGAATGTTGCAAGCGATTGCATTTCAGGTGTGTTGAGAGGAAAGCTTAGCGATAATGAGAGTGGTGGAGAAGTAATTAGGGGATTAACTAAAGAGTATATGGTTGTACAAAATATGTTGAGAGAAGAGTTCCGAAGGAATAGCGAAGAAGGGGACGAAAGGGGGTGAAAAATTCACAGTGAACAAACAGTGTAATGAGAAGATGGAGAAAATCAGAGGATCGGAAGATAAACATTTGGTAATCAGATCTTCTGCGGTAAAGTAACGAAGGAAATTTTTTTTGAAAATATTAAAGCGAGAATATATTTTGCAATGGCATGTTTAGATTAGTAAGGTAAAGTAAGACATTTGACATATAGAAAGGTCATAGTTCACGATCCAAAGTAAAATCAAAATGAATCGGATCGATTTAATTTTTATTCGAAAATATTCAAAAAGACAATGCAAAATGAATAAATTGTTGGTCCAGTCGGTTGGTATGAAAGGATTGCCCCATTTGTGAGTAGCAGTAGATCCGCCTGTCTATTAGCATAGTTGGGGTTCGATCGGTTTGTTTCGTCTCAAAGAAAAGGGACACACACATACATAGGCGGGAGAGAAAGAGAGAGAGAGAAGTTAATTACAATAAGATTGAAATGCTGAAAAGAAAGAAAGATATAGTTGTAGATTCGTGACAGTCGCCATTGGCTCCATCCTACTCTTTGGCTATTTTCTCTAACCATTCTTGACCGAATGCCCAAAACCAAATGCCGAAACCTCTAACAACTAAATTAATGTCTATAGAATGAGCAGTAATAGGAGCCGATCGATTTAGTTTATACATATCAGTAGACGACATCAATATTTTCTTATTGTTTACTATACAAATAAATAAATCGATTACGGCATTGGACCACTAAAATTGCTATTTGCCAATAGATGCTAAAGTTTAAGCTATTTTAATCTATTTTAGACGAAAATAAATTATCGAGACGCTTTAAAATGTTGTCAATAACAAAATGATTCATTGCGATTAATTTACGACCAACGCAAATGATATCATCAAAATTCCAACGATGGTAATTTAAATTTAATTACTCATACATAACTACTATTATCCCATATAATTCATCACTAATTTTTGAAATTATATTGAAAATTAGCTGAATATTATTTGATTATTATGAAATTTTAATTATTATAAGTAAACATTCCCTTCTAATTTTGACAGATTTCATTTTCATCTCAAAATTTCAATTGCATAAATGAAAAAAAAATTTAATAAATTGAACATTGAACATTAAAGATTTCATTAAAATATATATTATTATTGACTATGTGATCATTTGAATATTATATAATTTACAATTTATTATAATAAAATTTTTGT
The DNA here is from genome assembly GCA_916381525.1 of Cercopithifilaria johnstoni. Classification (NCBI taxonomy): domain Eukaryota; kingdom Metazoa; phylum Nematoda; class Chromadorea; order Rhabditida; family Onchocercidae; genus Cercopithifilaria; species Cercopithifilaria johnstoni. Next base: position 14,233 of record CAKAEH010001659.1, on the reverse strand, counting down.
AATAAATTTTTTCATACATTATATATCCGAAAAGTTTTTGTAGTTCTTTAAATTTAATTTCTAAGCATTTAAATTTGAGAGGAGTGAACATAAGAGATGAATTTTCTTGACAGCTATGATCTGATTATTTATTCATTGAGAGACTTCTTTTTAAAGTTTGAAAATATATGATATAAAATTGTTGCTACACATATTACTATTATATACTATAAAATTAATGATTAATACAATGAAATTCAATTAAAATATGTCAAATTAAATATTGTCAATATTGGAAGATTTGAGGAATAACAAGAAAAACAAACGATAAAAATAATATTTTAGCATTATTGAAATGCAATGAAATAATTTGGCATAAAGTTGTTTATTAAAAATTGCAACAAATTGGCTTTGTTTAAACTCTTCGGGATTTTAAATGATAAATTTTAGCAGCGTTTATTTAAATTTCGAAAAAAATAAATAAATCTTAGCTGCGCTTATTTAAATTGTTATTGTTTTCCATTTATGAGAAAGAGAAAATATAATTCGATGTTAACAATGGAATGGCTAAATATTTTACATATTTCAAAAGGATTGTGTTCGTTTTGATAATAGCGGCATAGAACAAACAGAAAATAATAATCAATTTAATGCTGTCCAAAAACTATGAATAGGCCTATAAATAAACATTTTGTGGAATGAAGAAGCTCATCTGTTCCAACCAAATTTTTGTGTGCTGCTAAGTAAAAATAAAACAAAACAAGACAGATATACTTCGTAAGAGAAATTAAATTCTGATAGCTAAAAAAATGGTTTACCGGAAAGGGAGGAGGAAATTGGAACGGAAGAGACTATTACCGTTTGCTAAAAGGACCGGATAGGAAAGACATTAAAGCTAACGAAGAATTGATGCATCTTTGGATTCCATTATCCATTCCCAATGAGAAATTAACATCGTGAAAAAAAATTAAATTAGCAATCATCTACGCTGAATATTTAAAGGTATTAATAATGCACAAATATAAATTTACAGGATAAAATTTGAGTTTAAAAATTTTCTAATTTCTATTAAAGTCTTTAATCACATGGTTTATAATTATTTGTTTGGGAAGAGCTCTTGAAATGATATGTCGAAGAAATGATGGAAATATCGTTTATGCATTCGCATAGAATTATAAACATGCGATATAGCAAATATATGATATTAATTAATTAAATTGAAACTTACTTTTTTTTCGAGACAGATTTATTTTTATGTTTTCAGAAATGAAATTAAAATTCTTATATTTCATTGAAATTGCAAAAGTATGCATATTTAGCATTAAATCAATTCTTCGATTACTAACTGTTGCAATTTCATTTGAAATACAAATAAACTTATTTGTGCTGTCATTTGAGTTAAATTAAAAATTCATTCAACCATTCTTTCATTATCATTTGCAAATGGAAATAGTGTATAATAAACAATGAGAGAGATTTGTGTAGAGAAAAAAGTGTACTCAAAACACATTTGAAATTATTTATTAAATAGCTCCGATCAATTTCATTATTTTATACCAATTGTTATTGAATGCTAATCGAACTAAAAAATTTTGGACAGAATTATATTTGTGACAAACGTTCCACCACTCAAATACATTCATTCATTCATTCATTAACAATAGCTTTGTCTAAATGGGCGCTATTGTGCTTTTTACTTTAACATCCCTTTCATTTTACTATCTGCATTTTATTTTACAACTTTGTTTTATCCCAAGCGATATCTCTTCCTTATCATTTTTATCAGTAGTTGGTGAACGACATAAATAAGGAAAATAATTTCGCTTTATAGCAATATGGACATAAATCTTTACGACATAAGCTATACAAGTGATATCATTTCCAATTCTACTACTACAACTACTATTTTCAATCTTATTAGTTTCATCTTCAACGTAAGTCTATAAATAATGGTGGGATAAGAGCAATATTGATAACGATAACAAATAGTAATAGTAATAGGAATGCTAAAAAAACCTAATGATCCAGCTGTAACAGTATTTTTTACAATGATGTAAAATAGGATAGCATTGCGCAAATATAATAGTAATTATTTGATTAAGCAACAATTTCATTAATATTCCTAATTAATTTTTCAAGATTACAGTACGTTTTTTTTTTCTTGTGATGTAAACGAAACACAAATAAATTTCTAATTGTCAACAATGGAATGAAATGATTAAATAGCACTTAACTGTAATCTTCCCATTTTACAAAGTTTGTCTTTCTACTTTGTTGTAAAGAAAGGCTCTTTCATTAAATGTTACCAGTTATGATTGTAAATTAGGGATGTTTTTTGAAAGAATAAACTGCCATTGCATTTGAATCATTCGATCGACCGATCAACACTCGACGGACTACCCGATCGATCAAGTGACCACTTGAGCCTTCTCATATGAAGCACAGTTGAATGAAAGTAATGATAATTGTGTATATGAAGAGCGAAGAAATTGCAAAAATTGGTGAAGTGTATGAGAAGAGGATTATGAGTGAGAATTAGGATGGGTGAAGAAAGCCTAGGATGAAGAAGGCCTAGGATCGATGTTGTTGCAGCGGTATGCCTTAAACAGATTGTATATTTAAAGTACATTCATTTTCGTGTTTATTAGCAGTCAATTTTAAACATTCAAAAATGAGAATATGTGGTGCGACACGAAAGCTGTTTGAGTTGGTAAATTTGGTTGCAAAAAAAATATCAAAAATAATTTTGTTTTAAAATCATTCAAGTGGTAGAAGTACTTGAGTGTTTTCAAAATGAAGTAATTGGAAGTTGGAGCTATTGATTGATGATAGTTTATTCACAATTTATTTTCTTCTTGAAGCTATTATATGCTATATGGAAAAATTTGAAAGCTTCAAATTAAATTATTCAAATCACACTAAATTACATTATTGAAAAAAGTTAAAAAGAGAAGAGCACTGAAATCACAAATAAAGAAATGAAATATGGCATACAAAATATGTATGGAGAAATCATGCAATATACTACGTTAGTTTACTCTTCTTTTAAAAATAGTTTTAGGATTATTAATGAAATTTGATGGAACTTAAAATGGCATGAAGTATAATGTAAGGTAAACTGTTTCTTCGCTTCAAATTTTAAATTCAAATTCATTCCTTCAGCACAGGTCAAGTCATCCTATCATATAATATTAAAAGCAAATCATTTGATTTACTCATAACTAATCTTTTTTGTTATTAAATATGAAGGCCTATTTATTCTATTTATACTTAAATTTACACAAACTCTAATTCTTTTACAAAGTCGAAATTTTCAAATAATAAATAATTAAGTTAAAATAAACGTTTGTTTTAATTAAAGCTTAATTTCAACAAATAAAAGCTTACAATAAATTTTATTGCAATTTTTATTACTTTCACTTTATCTTTCATATTTCTTATAAATGCATAATTTCATTTATTTGAATTCAATTAACTTTAATTAAAATAAAAATTTTCATTTAAATTTTTGGAAATTAAACCAAAAAAGAAATAAATAAAAATGAAATTTAATGCAAAGTATGCGAATCTTTGAAAAAAATATCGAATTTTATTCGGTTATAATAATAAACAAATGAATCACTCAATTTTCTCGGGGGAATGAATTCAATCAATTCAATGCAATAACGAAAACAAACTTTTGATCTTCTTCTCGGTGATATTATTGAGATGTATAATTTATCACTATCACTATCACTAATCTATCTATCTATTACTCTTCAAAATTTTCATTCCTCATACTGATTCTTCTTTTAATCTTAAAAGAACAATTAACCTAAACAATTTCAACGAAATCATTGATAATCAATCACATTTCAAAGCAGATATTACCATTTTCATATCTTTTTCAGTTTTCATATCTTTCCTATCATAATTTCAATCTTTTGGGTTTTTCTTTTTTTGTGAAATGGAAAATAATGAAACAAAAGAATTGTTAACAACGTATTTGTTTTATCATTGAAAATGAGAATGGATGAAATATACTTTAAAAATTTTGAAAAATTGATTAATTAATGACTTCGTTGAGCGTTGCATTGATTATAATAACATTTGTGCTTCATAGCAATAAGCTTTAATCGCTTCAATTAATGATTGCTTAATCTCTCAACAAATGTATTAGTATTTGTTAAATAATCATAGATATTCTTTGCACAAAAAATTATTACAATAAAATGTATTGATTTTTTTTCAGAATAAATTATTATTAACTCATAATTTCTTTTTTCACCATTTCTAATTACTATAATTGCAAATAATGAAAGTTAATTTAATTTACTGCTTAAATCGATTAGTTGGCTAAGTTTTAAAAAATTAATTGATTTAGTAAAAGGCAAAAAAAGCTCATTGTAATATTTTGGAAGTCAAAAAAACTTTTTTTAGAAAAAATGATAATTTAAATATTTCAAAATATTGACAGACTTTTTCAAATTTGAAAAAGCTATTTTACAATATTTACAATTAACTTTTCCTGGATGAACAATTGACAAATATGGGATATTGTAATCGAATGAATCGATGAGATTGATGAGCTTAACTAACGTTAATTGCCAGTCTTCTTTCCCTCCCTTTCTTAGCCTGAAAAATATAAAACAAATTAAGGCACAGCCAATGTATATTCTTAAGGCATTATATCAGCATGCTAAATCATTTCTATGGAATTTAGAGATATTTTTAGTTGCCTTAAGGCCTATTTCCATTCATTTCATGTGCTAATAATTCTTGGAGAAATCAATAAATAATAAAATATAAATTGATTTTTTCCTACATATTTCATTACAACAGTGGAAATACCATGAAATATGATTTCCTAATATGCTTGTTTATTTTCGATTTGTCTTTTATTCATGCTTTCTGGAAGATACAATAGCTCTCATATGTGCGGGGGAACATTTTTCACCGGATATCAGCTACTTAACAAAAGCCTTTTACTTCACGGTAGTTGTAAAAAGAGCAAATAAATTTAGAATAAAAATTCTATGTAAGTTGAAAAGTTAAGTAAATGGACGATGGAGCGACTAATTAGGGAAGTCACTGCACATATTTTATTCATTTGCAATAATTACACAACAAAAAAAAAGACAAATAGCATTAATTACAGCAACAATGAGATCGCAATGTAAAATGTGATGAAATATTCAAATTTACAACAAATAATCAAAAATTTCGAAGGTTAGTTAGAAATTGAAATTATTCTGCTAAATGGCATATTCGATCAGTTAATTTCAAAGCATAAAAAAACAAACGATAAACATAAACAATGAACGATAAATATGAAATGGAAGATTTAATAGCCGGAAACTATGCTATTTTCATCTGACACAAGTAGGATGTACTTGCTGAAACATATGTAAATAATTGAAATTTTCTTATTTTCAAGTAGTTAACAATTAAATTTAGATAAATTAAAAAATTCAAGAATGATTATCTAATTCATATAAATTAGATTTTAAAAAATGAATGTCAATAAGAGAATAAGAAATGAAGTAATGAGTTGGCATGCATATATTAAATTGATGAGATAATGCAAGCATTAATCGATAAGAGTTTACTTTATTTTATCATTTCTTCAAAAATTAATTCAACAAAAGTATTAAACGAGAATTTTCTTTTCAATTACTTTTCATTCATACAAATACTTTCATTTATTTTATGAATTTAATTTTCAAAAAATAAAAATAGCTGTCAATTAATTATGGAATTGTTGCACTTGTTTGACAATCAAATCAGCAATTTGTTTATGAGCTTCCTCAATGGGATGAAATGCTCCGAAACTATTGCCTTGTAATTGAATTGAGTCTCGTATGCTTCTAAAATTTAATTCATTGTCTTACATTATGGAGTAATTCCTCTACAAATTTAATATATTTGAATGCAAAAATTAAAATGAACACAATTATTTCTATATCATATAAAATTTCAAATTAAGCTTCCTCAATTTTTTGGAAAAATTTTTATTTACACTGAAAGTAGCTTATGAATATTTCGTTGTTTTCAGATTAAATTTAAATAAGTTCAAACAAGCTAAAATAATAAGCTATTTGTTAATGAAAATGTCTAATGTGAAATTACTCACTTCTAAGATAGTAATGTTACAGGTAAAAATGAAAGTTAACTATTTTGGATGAAATATTATTAGTAGAATTATTTCACTATTATCACTACAGAAATATAAATGAATAATCATTAATGGGATCTGGATTGATTAAACTAAATTTACCTAATGAGTGAATTAGATGAACAACAACCGCGTGACCGGAATAATTCGGCCACACCTTCAATTGCTGTCCAACCGTATTGCTTAGATTTTTTCGTTATCAATCCATTAATTCGTTGTAAAATTTTTTTCTCTGCCAATATCAAATTTTCGGTGCTTATCTGTAAGTGTGAATTATGTATGTATTTTCACAATAAATTTAAAATTAAAAACAGGAAATGTTTAACCGGTTTTTCTTTTAAAAAAAATTCGAAATACAAATACGTGGAATAGAAAAAGAATTACACGGAAATTTCACGTTATTTAACGTCACATTAATGGATATCCCTTATACGTATTGTAGTAAAGATTTAGAATTATTTCAGAATAATACATCCTATGTTGCTAACTTTTCTTCAACACTGGAAATAAAATTATTATCGGACATTTTACTCCATACTAAGTAAAATATAAATATAAAATTATACTTGTCGCATGTCAGCGCAGTCAGCGTCTACCACACCACGTTCGTTGCGTGTGAGATCAAAGTAATGTGGTATAATAACCTGAATATTATAATATTGTAATTAAAATTCCATATTTGTCAATAGCTGTAATACTATCAATTGCAATTTATCCATAAAATAAAATGTTGAATATGATTAGAAATAAACAAATCAAGGATAATAAGAAAGATATTGCAAGTAATTTGCAAAAGATATCAGATATCAATTTGTGAACTAATAGTATTATTTTAAAACTCAAGGAAAAGATAGATTAAATGAAACCTGATTAGGTTTTAATTTTTGAATTGCCTTAGCAACTCGATCCAGTTGATATGATGTGTAGAAGAAGCGCATATCAATGGTGGAGAACAATGAACCTGTTGGACCTCCAATCAGAGTTGACAGTATTTCTGAATATCCAATATCATTACCGCCAATTGACATCATCAACAAATCTGGACCGGTACCTCTGAAATTTAAATCTAACTTTTGCTTATTTTTTGTAATTACAAAAACTTTAATATACGATTAATTCATTTCTGCTTGTTGCATTGCAAATATTTCAATTGTCTAAATTTCTGAAACAGTTCTGAACACAAAAAATGAATCAATGAAGGATTAAACTTTATCTGAAACAATTGCTACACTGAACCAAAATCTTTATGAAATTTTGTTAAAATTTTCAAGGAATAAACAAATGGTTAAAAGACTCAATTCATTAACAAAATATAAAACATAAGCCTAAAAGTCGGAACAATTAAATATTAATATTGCAAATTTTCTATCATAATAATCCTTCAAAATTATCGAAATTAAATTTGAGAAGCAAAAAATTATTTTTCAAATTATTAAATATGCAAAATAAAATGTAATAAACTAATTACAGTAATTGTTTGGATTCTTTCTTTTCAAACACTTAAATTATTAAAAAAATAAAAAAGTGTTTTGGTAACCTTATACGTGTAATCTGTTCTAACACGTTGATTTGTGATGTATTATTAGAGAAAACTAAAATTCCATTATCAACAGACGCGCCGGTACACGGTAAGTAGGTGAAATGTATCGCACTGTCTTTTACGATCGTATCACTCACCCATTCGTATACCTTATAGGCCCAAGATCGTGAACTTCGATGACATCGATCTATATCATAATTAGTTATTAACTTATTCATTCTTTCTATTTAATATTTTAATTTTGAATACTTAAAAAAAATTAGATAGAAGTTGATTCCATTTTTTTTGATTTTCATGCTTAATATAGTTGTATTTCTGTTCACTCCAATTTCTCTTTCTAATTCATCCCTTTAATTTGATACATGGAATGATACACTAATGAGATATGGAGGCGTAGCATTTTCCTCGTTATTATTTATGATTTTTTTTTGTTCCATTGACTGTCAGGAAGGAGACAATAATGATTGGTCGAGGAAAATTCTTCTTTTAAAACTTAAATCTTTCTTCTTCTTCTTTTTCCCTTTTCATTTTCTCATGCAGCGATACTTCTTTAGAGAGCCGTCTTTTACTGCGAAAATTAATAATATTTGAATATTTGTGATTTTGCTTTTTCCAGGCAAAATATTTAATCCCTGAAAAACTGGAACAAATTCATGTTTTTTGGGGGAATAATTAAGAAAATTTTTCGGCAAATTGGTGACAAAAATTTTTCTGTGACCTCAGAATTTCTTTTCTATATTATTTCAATCCTTTGATGTTACCGCAATTTACTATTTCTTTTTATCAAGTATGCATCATTTCATCCGATCTGATACGGTCACTAAAGTCATTCCCAACTGTATCCAAGCAATTATTACATGTAGCCTGGGAGAAGTTCAAATTTAAGCACTAGCTTGGGATGTATTAAAATGAATGGTTCAAAGGAGCCGACGCTTAATCGTTTTTCTAAATACCATAATAATGATTATTATTATTCAAGAGAAACAATAAGTTTCCGCTTAAAATAAAATGCTATCCGGTGGGGATAGTAAGGTGACAATAAAATTTAGTCGTTGAAGAGATTAAAATTCAGCACAAATGCAAATTTCATTATCTGCGCATGCTCTATCAAATATTGTTACAATTTATCCGAAGAATAGCATTCACTTGATCTCTCAAATATCAAATAAACTAGGAGAAATTGAAATGAAAGCCTTTTTCCCATTAATCCTCGTGAGATTTCAATCTCTTGCATTCACTTCTTTTTTTCTTATGATATTAAAGTTTCATTGTTCAATTGAACTTCCTGTTGTGGTCATTTATATTCAAGTGTAAAATATTTTCGAAAATTTCAAAAAAATATACGAACTCGAAAGCCATTTTGCCATTGTTTTTTTAAGTGCATTAACCGGAACATCCGGATTACCCTCTCCTGAAGCAAATGAATCGCCAATTACTCCAATCCAGTAGTCACGAATTCTGATTCTCACTTCTCCATGGAGAATTTTATCATCCATAAATTTTACTAACACCTTCACGATGTATCTTGTCTGCAAAATATGATTATTTCAAAATAATAATGAAACATTAAATAAACAAACAAAAAATACTTTTTGAATATTTTGATAGGATGAAAAATATCAAAAGAGAAAGCAATATATAGTAACTTGTTCTGGTGCCAGCCAAGATGTTTGACATTCCTGTGTTGTCCAATAAAAGTGTTGCCCATTGTATTGTTCCGAAATTGTCCATTCAAAATTTTGGATCGTTCTATTCTGCCATGTTCGCAATAAACTTGAACAAGCTGACAAATGCACCAAACCATAATGTTTCCGAAAATCGGTAGCCGAATTTGCAAAAATACCACTTCTTCCAATAGATTTTATCTTTCCAGGTCTATTCCATTTAATTTCAACAAATTCTTCCAAAGATGAATTAGTCTAAAATAATTTGATTTGGATGCTAACAGAAATTAGGCCTTATTAAAGCAAATTTTAATTTTAAAAAAGAAATAATGTAAAAGTTTATGTTATTCTGGATAATAAATTTTGTATAAATAGTTTTTAGTATAATCCTATTGATTGTAAACATATGATAGGCACGCCGGAAAAATTAACCAGGAAAATTGCTCATTCTTCAGCGAGATGAATCCTTCCGGATTGCATTTAATGTTATGAATTGCATATTCCATTCATTTTAAGAAGGAATTATTTAGTGCTCAAAAAAGGTTAAATAGATATTAAGACACCTGAATGACCACATAAAAGGTCATTTGTCTATTATAACGAAAGATCACAATTATGGTTTTAAACAGTGTAAAATTAATCATCATCATTTCGTCATAATATTAGCAAAATTTGATGAATGATATTTGAAACACATGTTCGAAATAGAATGCTAATGCGAAATTAGAAATTTCTAAAAAATTCCCACAAAATTTTGCGTGAAAATTAAAAACAAAAAGCTAATGATACTAAAAATTAAAGAGAAGAATAACAACAAAACCTTTGAAATGAAATAGATCGAAATTAAATTCGATGATTTTATGAAATATCTTATAGTCAAAGAGGAGCCGAAATGATTTCGAAATGAAATACAAAAGAAAATATAATTAATTAAAAAATGCTTTCTAACACTCATTGTTGTGAGATATTAAGTTGTTAAATGCTTTTTTTAGATTTCACTGTCTGTAAAAAATTTGTGAAAAGTTAATTTTTTAAGAAAAGTTAAATTCTCAGAATAAATTAATGACAAATAAGAAAAAAGAACAAATTAAAAAAATCATACCGAATGATTGAAAATATAGACGACAAGTTTTGGCCAATTATTAATGAGATGAAAGAAAAATACGAAAAGTGATGGCGCAAATGATGCCATAAGCGCATTCACGATACAACCGTTACAGATGTTAAAATGAATAATGTTCAAATTCCTGAAGAATAACTAGAACGATCTGCAAATTTTCCGCTGCTTCTTATTTCTCGAGAATTTAACTATCAGATTTTAAATTCTTTGATCACTCATTCCAATTCAATCTAAACACACTTTCAGAAAGTGTTTCTTAAAATTTCCAAAAACCTGGTATTCTTGCTCTAAGTATCATAATTGAAAGGCAGAAATTTATATACCACAATTAACCAATGCTATCCATTCCGGATGATCCTTCCTGAATATAAAACCTTAATACTGTAGATTGATATAACAGCGCAACATAACCCCTTTCGTGCTCAAACGAATTGACTAAGGTTTGCACTCCGCTCGTCATGTATATTCCCACTCTGCTTCACGATTTCTTCAGGATTTCGGAATCTGAAAAGTTGTCGGTAACATCAAAGAACCACCATAGCAAACCCTCCCTCAAATTTTTCCTCTAAATTACCACTTCATACGTCTGTGCCTCTTAAATTTCATACACCCTGAATAATCCTTTCATTCTTTGATCATTGTTGAACAGACACGAGCGTTTTTGCGGCATCTGCTTTTTTTTCTTAACATATTTGTATCTTTACCGCCACTGTGCTAACAACATCTTTTGTCTTCAGTTAATGTGGCGATATGCAAATTGAGCATGAAAATTAGCTATGCTATTATCCATTGAATTACACATCTAATGTGGGAACTCGAAAAAATCGATAATAATCTCTAAATAATAAAAATCTAGAGGAGGAAGAAGACGATATCAGTGATGATCCCTCTATCAGTGATATTTAATGATAATAGGACAAATATTGATGATTAATAACTATAAAATTCTCATGTCTCCTCTTCCTCAACAACATCAATAATACACAGAAAATCCATTGATGCATAATATATATATTTAATAGAACTAATTTAACTAAGCCAAACACTATTCAAAATATCAAAGGAATTTGCCGCCATGTTGACTATGATTTCTGCAAGAATTGATTAGTTTAGTTTTGGAGGATTCAACAATTTCAATGAGAGTAAGTAAAAACAAAGAAAATTGTCATTTCTCTCTTCCATTTGCCTTTTTCCCTCTCCAGCGATTAATTTTATTCAAATGTAAGAATGAATATTTTATTATCACTTTCTCACTTACCTTTACTCACCTTTATTAGGAAAATAAAAAAGGTAATGTGAAATTGCTTTTTTTGGGAGATTGAAAAGAGGGAAAATAATATTGTCGTAGAAAAGTTTATTATCTTTTCATCTCAGATAGGGTCAAATCGATAAATGATTCTTTTACTTATTGTAAGCTATTTGGTGGATATTTGTTCGATTTTAAAACTTTTCAATACCATACTTTAGCTTTCGTTTAAATAGTATTTAACTTAAATTATAATTAAAATTGTTTCAACTTTTAAGTTTAATTATATCAATCAATTAATCAATCAATCAAACGTATGAATTATTTTATTTAAAATAAATCATCGTATTTATTTGATATTTAAGCCTTTAAAGGAAATAGAAATAGAATCTATCAATTCAAAATAAAAATAGTAATTTTTTTAATGCAAAAATTTGCCTGATCAATTTTAGAATATAATAATATTGATAAGAAAAGTTAGAAGCATTCAAATGAAAAGCTTCTTTTCAAATGGATAATTTGCGCAAAGATTTCAAAATAGATGATGATGGCGGTGGCGGTGGTGATGGCGTGGGCGGTGGCGGTGGCGGGGGCGGTGGCGGTGGCGGTGGCGGTGATAATAATTAATCCATAAAATTACTATTGGTGGGAAAAATATGATATTAAAAGTGGAGAAAAATGAAGATTTTGTGATATCATCAAGGATGAATCGATGCTTGAAATATAGCATTTTCACACTTATTTATCTCTTTCTCCTAATTTCTGTCGCTTTGTTGACACTTGGTCTCTGAGCTAAATTTGATGTATTGTTCAATTTGAAGAAATTTGATCCCAAGAATATTGTTCCTTTCTTTGAACCAACAATTCTTATCATTGTTATCACTATCATTATCATAATAATTAGCTTCTGTGGAGCTGTTAGTTACTTTTATTGCCAACAATTCATAAAAAATAAGCGAATAGTAAGAGATTTTTTTCTAGAACCTTCCTTTTTTTTGTGAAATATTTAAAATGAGTGACGAAAAAAAGATTAGAATAAGTAAGTCAATTATTAACTTAGAATTTGTTTCATTTTCTTGCGAAAGTATCACAATGATACTTAGCATTTAACAACGATTTAATTCTTAAGAAATCTACTTATCACTGATTAACTTAATTCTAAGTTGGCAAGTTAAATATTTCCAATTGAAACCATTTACAATATATCTCAGGAAGTTTACGAGACAATTGTTTCTATTTGATGATTTATATATGCATGTTAAGTTGTATTATAATGACTTATCTTACGTTAATTACAATAGCAATATTCAATGATCGTGCATTCTTGTATGTAATAACAATCGAAGATACCATTATATTAACAATCGATGATACCATTATACTATATTGAAATGAATCAGATTTGAAATTATGAGTTGATTGGATACAAATTAATTTTAAATGTTGTAATGCATTATCATCTCATGATTGGAATAATAATATCTGTTTTAGGTATCGATATATAATAATTCCTTGAGAATTTTTTATCATTTTATGATATTAATAATTGTTTAATCATTTAAACACAAAAACTAAAATAAATTTATCACAATAATATTTTTTCTAACGATGTCTTTTATTACAAAGATATGTATGATAAATACTAAAATTAAAAATTTTAGATCCTTATCCTTCTTAAAATTTCATTTGTCACTCAATAAAATTGTATTGCAAAAAATTTAAAATAACTTTTCTTCAATTTTTTTAAGCTTTGAAATTTCAGTAATATAGTAAAAAAATGGTTCATTAGAAGCTGGTGGTATACCATTTTCGTTTTGTTATAAAGTAAAAGAATACATGGAAATTAATTGGTATACAAACAGCAATTTCACCGTTATATCCTAGGATAGATTAGGTAAGCCAGCTTACCCAGCTTATTATATAATTAACTAATTAGTTATATCAAAGCTTTAAATCTAACATCGGTCAAGGATGCAGTTGCTTGATTTTTCATATGATACATATGACATGCTTTTAAATTATGCAGAATCTCTCATATTCGCAATACTTTATATTTCCGCTCGATTATTTGTATCGGAAATTCAACTTAAATTCCAAATAATAATTAAATGAATGCTTTCCATATGAACAAAACAGTTATACAATCACTTTTGTATTATCGTCGATCATATAATAAAAATAAAAAGCATAAATTAAGAAGAAATTTTATACAATAACGGATCATTGATATTGCAACATTGCTGAAAAAGTAATATCATAGAAGAATTTGATAAGATCACAAGATAATATTAATAACAGAATAAAAAGCAAAAATTTTAGCCTTAGTTTTTCATTTTCTTTCACAATTGTAACAACACTATTTAGAAGAGTTTTTTGTAATCGCAATGACGGCAAATTCTATGGAAATCGACAATGTTAATTGTATTAGAATTCGCGAAATCTGAATAAATAATATGTTTAATTCACCTGCAAATGCACTGCAGCAACGAATGGGAAACCCTTTCCAATCTTCCTTTTCTCTGTTCCATTT